>MDKI01236562.1:0-26121 GCA_005239505.1 Nicotiana paniculata | reverse complement strand
AAACTTGATTAAACACTAGTTTAGTATTTTATAGACTCAATTGATACGTCAATTCCCTGTGGGGTCGACTTTGGGCATAATACCCCAGATTATATTTGCAGCGCCCGTTTAGTCTTTCGATAAGACATAGTTGAGCGTGATCAGTGGGCCCGAGTCGAAATTCTGAATTTCCTTCAAGAATGCCAAATTTTAGGTTTATTGGTTAATTCATATCCTTTGAGCATAAATTGATTCAATTACGCTATGTTTGGATAGTTGCGAGCCGTCGAGTGTAGATTTCGGAGATTTGGGCGCATCCTTGATCCGAGGGGTGATTTCGTCACGAGGCGAGTCTCCTTTCTAACCTTGTAAGAGGGAATTGTCCCCATAGGTGTTCTATGTGTTGTATGTTCGTTTTTGGGGCTACGTGCGTACCACGTGACGAGAGTCCGTACGTAGAGACTACTATTGTTATGTCCGGGTAGTTTAGGACCACAACATGCCTTGTATTCTGCCTTGAAATGATTTTTATGTCTAAATACATACTTTGATATATTATTGTGTTTCTTGAACTTTCACTGACTTAAATAATTGGAAAAGATTGGTTATGTGGAATAGACTTAATACCTTATGTGCGCATGTTGCCGCTTCGCTATTTACATTCTGCGAGCGATGTGTGATTTCCCTCACTCTTAAGGGAGCGAGGTGTACGCCACAATGGATTTATAGTGCACTTTTGGGATGGGCCGATCGATCCTCGGTAGTGCACAAGGATGTTTGATTAAGAATGCACTGTTGGGACGGGCCGGTCGATCCCCGACAGTGCATAGACAAAGTTATACTATGATATGATATGGTTACATTGACAGGTGCACTTTTGGGATGGGCCGATCGATCCTCAGCAGTGCGTAGACCTGATTATGGCAAGCATGCACTCTTGGGATGGGCCGATCGATCCTCGGCAGTGCATAGCTATTTCTTCCTTCGGACTCCGGCCGGTTGTCTTACTCCTGTGTGCGCATGGCTATTTGATACCGTTTTCCTAATTTATGATTTGACATATGTTTTGGGAAAAAGAGAAAGGGAAGTTGTTATTGCTTTCAGTATTTATTTGGAAGCTCTGTGTTTTCTTCACAATTGTGGTGCACTATTTACATGTCTACTGTTTTCCTTATATCCAATCTTATACTATTATTGTTGGACCTTAGTGAGTATAGAGTCGACCTCTCGTCACTACTTCTTCGATATTAGACGGGATACTCACTGGGTAAATATTTATTTATGTACTCATGCTGCACTTCTTCTTTTTCTGTACTTAAAGATACAGGTTCGGAGGCTGGTACGTCGTGTTACCAGGCCGGTGCTAGATACTGACACGTGTGATTAGACTTCACGGTGAGCTGCTCTTCCTGGAGATCTCCTAGCAGCACCCTGAAGTTCCTTTTGTTATTTTCCCTGTCTACTTCATCGATATTGTGGATTTGTATATGTATATATCTTGTGTATTCTGATAGTTGCCCGTGACACTAGTGACACTAGTTCCTGGCACACTCGTAGCGTATGTTTTGGGTTTTGGGCTGTATATTTTTAGACATGCTTATCATTTAGTCATGTATCTATTATGTTACCTCATATCACAGGTTATTATCCAGTTTATATCTGTTTAAAAACTGGTAAACGTTGGGATATTAATCAAGTAGGGGACGGTAACACTTTGTATCATTCATGTTGGCTTGCCTAACCTCGCTGTTGGGCGCCATCGCGACCTGAATTAGGATTTGGGTCGTGACAACGTGGTATCAGAGCCCTAGGTTCACGTAGTCTCACGAGTCACGGGCAGACCCAGTAGAGTCTTGCGGATCGGTACAGAGATGTCTGTACTTATCTTCAGGAGGCTATATGGTGTAAGAAACTCCTCTTTGTTCATATCCTATCGTGCAATCAATGATGTACTCAAATTTTATCTTCTACTCTCTCACAGATGGTGAGGACGAGTGCATCTCATGTTGCTGATCCGGGGGAGGCTGCTACCCCCGCCGCTCGATGCCGTGGTAGGGCAGGGGTAAGGCTCCTGTTCGAAGTAGGTTGCGAGGGCGATGGCGTCCCAGAGCTGTACCAATTGCACCACTTAAGGATCTTATTGTCGAGGAGCGGGATGAGTTGCTTTCAGATGCTCCTGCTCCAACAGACTTTATGATGGTGCCAGGCTTCCAGGAGGTCATGGGCCGCATGTTGATGATTATGGACACCATGTCCCAGGCAGGCGTACTTCCAGCTAGGGGTGGGCATAAAATCCGAAAAACTGAATTCCGAATCGAACCAAATTAATTCGGTATTTCGGTTTTGATTTTTTTGGTATTTCGGTTTTTTCAGTACGGAAATTTGGGTATTTCGGTAATTCGATTCAGTATACGGTATTGGAATTTATGTATTTCGGTATACCGAAATACCGAAATAGTATAGTTCGAGCACAACTTCCTCTTTTTTAATTTTTTTTCCCAATAACCTTAAGCCCACACCCCAAAAGTCCAAGACACCTATTAATTTGATATTTCTCATATTACTACTAATATAACAAAAAAAGTGAAATTGATATCTTAAACTATGAGTAGAAAAGTATTTAGAATCAATAGAAAAGGTTTCCATTTCGATTACTTATTTTGAAAACATTAAATTAGAAAGTAAGATAGTTACTTCTATTTCAATTTGAATATTTAGCTAAAATTATTTTGATAAAGACCATTTAACAAACAGATTGACTGACCATTTTCAGTTTAATACAAGTTGTATTGGTTTCAAAAGTCGAAGAGCTACAAATTTGAATAAGCAGAAGCCTCGTAACATAGATTTGGTTTAAACCGAAACCGTACCGAACAAAAATAAGAAATACCGAATCGTACAGAAATATTTTGGTATGGTATTTGGTATACACAATTGATAAATCGAATACCGAACCGAAATTTTTAAATACCGAACCGAAGTACCGAATGCCCACCCCTACTTTCAGCAGATCTTTCCACTTCCCAAGCGGGAGGGGGAGTTCAGACCCCTATCTCTCAGGCCACCGGTCATGCAGCAATACATCACACTCCGGGTACACCGTCCGTAGGTGGGGTTCAGCCTATAGTAGCACAGCCAGATCCCAGGCCAGTTGCAGAGGGCGACCAGCAGAAGATGCTAGATAGATGGACCCGACTTCGCCCTCCAGTCTTCAGGGGTGAGCGGGGTGAGGATGCCCAGGATTTCATTGACAGGTGCAGGGACATATTGCACAATATGAGGATATTAGAGTCACATGGGGTAGACTTCACTACATTCCAGCTTGAGGGTAGAGCTCGCCGCTGGTGGCAGTCATATGTTCTTAGCAGGCCAGTGGATTCCCCTCCCATCACTTGGAGTCAGTTTACTCAGCTATTTCTGGATAGATACATTCCGCCGTCTGAGAGGGAGGAGCTTCGGGGTCAGTTTGAGCGGTTAGAGCAGGGGCAGATGCCCGTGACTGATTATGAGGCGAGATTTTCAGAGTTATCCCGCCATGCTCTCATGATATAGCCCACTGATGCCGAGAGGGTGCGGCAGTTCATGGCAGGCTTACATCCAGGTATCAGGACTTCTATGTCCAGAGAGTTAGAGATAGGTACCTCGTACCAGCTCGTAGTCGAGATAGCTCGACGGATTGAGGGTTACCAACTGAAGAGCAGGGAGCAGGAAACAGGGTCAGCAGGACAAGAGGGACAAATATTCAGGTGATTTCAGGGGTGCTCCAGCTAGGGGTAGGGGTCAGTTTAGAGGCAGTCAGTTCAGTAGGCCTTCATACGCATCACCTCCACTACCTCCTAGGGGTGCTCCAGCGAGGCCTCAGTTCAATGCCATACCAGAGCGCTCCTACCGTCCTCTATCCATTCACAGTTCATCCAGTGGTTACTCCAGCCGACAGAGATCCTCCGGTTCCTATTCAGCGCCTTGTCAGATGATTCTTACCGCCCTTCGACTATCTAGGGTTCTTCTTCTTCAGGACAACAGACTATGGCGCCTAGGGGTTGTTCCGAATGTGGGGAGTTAGGCCATATGATGAGGCAGTGTCCCAAGTATTGAGGCAAGGCCGTGCAACAGAGTCACCAGCCTATGATTTCAGCACCAGCAGTTCGACCCCCTAGAGGTAGGGTCAGGTTGGCAGGGGCCGTCCTAGAGGGGAAGGCCAGCCACGAGGGGGTCAGTCAGCTCCAACTCACTCTGGGGGAGCTCAGTCTACAGGAGCTACAACCAGATTCAGTGCCATTCCGACCAAATGAGACGCAGTGGCCTCGGACGCCGTGATTACAGGTATTATTTCAGTTTGTGGTAGGGAGGCTTCAGTGTTATTTGATCCAGGGTCTACATACTCATATGTTTCAGTATTATTTGCCCATTTTGTGGATGTCCCTCATGAGTCTTTGGGTTCTCCTTTGTATGTGTCCACTCCTGTGGGCGATTCTGTTGTTGTAGACCGGGTCTACCGATCTTGTGTGATTACTTTCTATGGGCTTGAGACCAGGGCCGATCTGTTATTGTTTGATATGGTTGATTTCGAGGTTATATTGGGTATGGATTGGCTAACTCCTTATCATGCTATGTTGGATTGCCATGCCAAGAAAACTACATTAGCCATGCCTGAGTCGCCCAGGTTAGAGTGGAGGGGTTCTTCAGTTAGTGCATTCAGTTGGGTTATTTCCTATATGAAGGCTCGACACATGGTCGAGAAGGGTTGCTTAGCTTATCTTGATTTTTTGCGGGACATCACAGTAGTGTCTCCTATCATTGATTCAGTGCCAGTTGTTCGAGAGTTTCCAGATGTATTTCCTTCTGATCTTCCAGGCATGCCTCCAGATCGAGATATAGACTTCTGTATTGATTTGTCTCCAGATACTCAGCCTATTTCCATTCCCCCATATCGTATGGATCCTAAGGAGCTAAAGGAGCTGAATGAGTAGCTTGAGGAGTTGTTGGCCAAGGGGTTTATCAGGACGAGTGTGTCGCCGTGGGGTGATCCATTCTTATTTGTGAATAAGAAGGATGTGTCAATGTGGATGTGCATTGACTATCGCCAGTTGAATAAAGTGACCATCAAGAACAAGTATCCTCTGCCGCGCATTGATGATTTGTTTGACCAGTTGTAGGGTGCCCGTATGTTTCCTAAGATTGATTTGAGATCGGGTTATCACCAGTTGATGATTCGGGCTTCTGATGTTTTGAAGACTGCATTTCACACCAGATATGGCGATTATGAGTTTCTAGTGATGTCCTTTGGCTTGACTAATTCCCAACAACATTTATGGACTTGATGAATAGGGTGTTCAGGCCGTTTATCGACTCCTTTGTTATTGTTTTCATTGATGATATAGTGATCTACTCACGGAGCCTTGGTGAGCACGAGAATCATTTGAGAGTTGTGCTTCAGACTCTGCGAGAGCAGAAGCTATATGCTAAGTTCTCTAAGTGTGAGTTCTGGTTAGAGTCTGTGGAATTCCTGAGGCATGTGGTATCCGGAGAGGGTATCAAGGTTGATTCGCAGAAGATTGAGGTAGTTCAGAGTTGGCCGCGTCCTACTTCAGCTTCAGAGATCAGGAGTTTTCTGGGTTTAGTAAGCTATTACCGTCGATTTGTGGAGGGATTCTCTTCTATTGCAGCTCCATTGACTAGGTTGACTCAGAATAATGTCCCATTTCGATGGTCCGACGAGTGTGAAGCAAGCTTTCAGAAGCTCAAGTCAGCATTGACCTCAACACTAGTTCAGTCATTGCCTTCTGAGTTCGGGGTGTACACCGTGTATTGTGACGCTTCACGCGTCGAGTTGGGATGTGTGTTGATGCAAGACGGCAGAGTTATTGCTTATGCTTCGCGCCAACTGAAGGTTCATAGAAGAATTATCCTGTGCACGACTTAGAGTTGGCGGCGATTGTTCATGCTTTGAAGATTTGGCGGCACTATTTGTATGGCGTGTCTTGTGAGGTCTACACAGAACACCGCAGCTTGCATCATTGTTTAAGCAGAGGGACCTTAATTTGAGGCAGCGGAGATGGCTTGGGTTGTTAAAGGACTATGATCTCACTATTTGTACCACCCCGGTAAGGCGAATGTAGTAGCAGATGCTTTGAGCAGGAGGGCAGCGAGTATGGGTAGCTTGGCCTACATTGCAGCTGAGGAAAGACCTTTAGCCTTGGACATTCAGTCCTTGGCCAATCGCCTGGTGAGATGGATCTTTCAGAGACTCGTTGAGTTCTAGCTCATGTGGTTGCTCAGTCCTCGTTAATGGGAGAGATTAAGGCTCGATAATTTGATGATCCGTGTCTAGCAGAGCTTCAGGATACGGTGGTCTAGGGCAGAGCCAAGGAGGCTACCTTGGGCGAGGATGGTATTCTAAGACTCTAGGGCCGATTGTGTGTTCTAGATATTGATGGCCTGAGGGAGAGGATTCTAGCATAGGCGCACAATTGTCAGTATTCTGTTAATCCAGGAGCGACGAAGATGTATCGTGATTTGAAGAAGCATTACTGGTGGAGGCGGATGAAGAAGGATATAGTGCAGCATGTGGCTAGGTGCCTCTATTGTCAACAAGTCAAGTACGAGCACCAGAGGCCAGGAGGATTGTTTCAGCTGATGCCCATTCCTCAGTGGAAATGGGAGCGCATCACTATGGACTTCGTGGTTGGGTTGCCTCGGACTTTGCGGAAGGTTGGCGCGATTTGGGTCATTGTGGATCGATTGACCAAATCGGCGCATTTCATTCCTGTGGCTACTACTTACACTACAGAGAGGCTGGCTTAGATTTATATTCGGGAGATAGTCCAGTTGCATGGTGTGCCGGTGTCTATTATATCAGATCGAGTTCCCCAGTTTACTTCGCACTTCTGGGGAGCTTTGCACAACGGGATGGGCACTCAGATAGACCTTAGTTCAGCATTTCACCCTCAGACTGATGGCCAGTCAGAGCGTACAGTTCAGATTTTGGAGGATATGCTCAGGGCTTTTGTGATTGATTTTGGAGGTCAGTGGGACCAGTTCTTGCCTTTAGCGGAGTTTGCATACAATAATAGTTATCAGTCCAGCATCGAGATGGATCCATTCGAGGCATTATATGGTTGGCGATGTCGTTCTCCTATCGGGTGGTTTGAGCCTGGCGAGGCCAAGTTATATGGCACCGATCTAGTGAGAGATGCTTTGGAGAGGGTGAAGATTATTTAGGAGAGGCTCCTCATAGCACAATCTAGACAGAAGAGCTACGCAGATCAGCGAGCACGTGATATAGCATTCATGGAGGGAGTTGAAGGTTTCACCAATAAAGGGCATTATGAGATTTGGGAAGAAGAGCAAGCTGAGCCCCAGGTTTATAGGTCCTTTCGAGGTGTTGAGGCGGGTCAGAGAGGTTGCTTATGAGCTTGCTTTACCTCCAGCCTTATCAGGAGTTCATTCGGTGTTCCACGTATCCATGCTTCGAAGGTATCACGTCGACTTCTCTCACGTGGTTGATTACAACATGATTCAGTTAGATGAGAAGTTGGGCTACGAGGAGGAGCCAATTGCTATTATTGATAGGCAGGACCGTCAGTTGAGGTCCAAGACCATTTCGACAGTTAAGGTCCAGTGGAGGGTCCAACAAGTCGAGGAGGAGACTTGTGAGTCCGAGGAGGACATGCGGAGCAGATATCCACATCTATTCATCACTCCAGGTACGATTTTAGACCCGTTCGAGGATGAACGTTTGTTTAAGAGGGGGAGAATGTAACGACCCGATCGGTCATTTCGAATATTAGGATCCTGTTCCCTTGAATGAAACCTTCCATAGTGGCTACTCGTGCTTTATGACTTGCGGGGACAGGTGGTTTGGGTTTTGGAATTAGTTTGAGTGATTTAGGAACATTTGGTTCCTTAAGGTTGGCCTATTTGGCCAAATTTGACTTCAGTCAGCATTTTGAGCAAACGACCTCAAATTCGAGTTCTGACAGCTCCAGTAGCTTCGTATGATGATTTCAGACTTGGGCGTATGTTCGGCTCGGAGTTTTGATGACCCAGGAGCATTTCGGCGCCCGAAAGGGAAATCTGGATTTCCTTATGTTTGAAATTTGGTTTCGGACGTGATTTTATGCTATCGAGGTCCGAACGGAATTCCGAGACTAGGAATAGTTCCGTATGGTCATTTATGACTTGTCTGCAAAATTTGAGTTCATTCCGAGTAGTATAGGCCCGTTCGGCGCAATGAAGTGAATTCTAGAATTTCCAAATTCTTAAGTTATGAATTCAGGGGTTTTGGGATGTGATTTTGAGTTTTAGTGGTGTTTTGAGTGTTCCGTAGGCTTGATCAAGTCTGTATTATGCTTTGGGACTTGTTGGTATATTTGGATTGGGGTTCGGGTGGGCCCAGGTGCCTCCCGCACACCACACGAGGCCAAAAACCAGCTAAAACAACTGCTGGTGCAGCTGTTGCTGGTGTGACCGCACGTGCGATTGCCCAGCCGCAGGTGCGGGACCGCTCCTACGGTCCCATCCTCGCAGGTGCAAAGGTTCCGCAGGTGCTATTCCTTTTCCACAGGAGCGGAGCCGTAGGAGCGGTCTCCAAGCTCCGCAGGTGCGACCCCAGGTGAGGTCCTCTTTGGACCGCAAGTGCGGAACATTCTCCGCACTAGTGAGTCCGCTGGTGCGGAAACCCCTCCGTAGGTGCGATCCCCTACCCCTTGCCCAATTTCCGCAGGTGCGAGCCCCATGCCGCAGCCGCGAGACCGCAGGTGCGGTCCAAGGGCCGCAGGTGCTGAATCCCTGTAGGCCATGCAGTATATAACTTCAAAAATTGAGAATTTCTTATTTCTTCTTCACTTTCAACCTCAATTAGAGCCGTTGGAGCTTGGTGAACACCTCCCACTGCCTATCTTCTGTTAAGGTAAGTACTTCATCTCCATTTTCTAGTTTAATTCACGAATTGCCACGGGAATTAACTACAAATCATAGGAAAATTTGGACTTTGGGTAGTAAGTTGGGGTTTTGGGAAAAATTGGTGAATTACTCGATTCTTGCTATGAATTCAAATGGAAACCACGTAATTATGATACTTAGGCTTCGGGTAATTGATTCCTCCAAGAATTTTCAAAATCCAAGCGTGTGGGTCCGGGGTCGAAATTCCGATATTCCTTCAAGAATGCCAAATTGTTACACCCCATATTTTCGTACGTGAGAATACATCGTAAGTCAATTGATGTAGCTCAGAAATAAGATTATATTTTATGGAATATAAAGTGAGTTAATCATGTTATATTGGATTTTAAAAATATTTATGGTCATGAGTAACGAGTTCCAAGAGGGTTGGAAAGCTTAGAAGCTAAACCAATTGAAGAAAATAAGTTTCGTCGAAAGTCGACGAGTTTGGAATGTTATAACATATACTTTAGGGTGAGACTATGGTTCATTACATGATAAGGAGGTTATGATATGAGTTAATTTTTACCGTATGATAGTTGTGTTCTACATTTTGAAGTCAAGCAAGTTGTGGAACAAAAGTCAGCAAAGGTCTTCACAAGTTACACTCATAATGTGCTGAAATTAGGTCAAATATAACTGGGATTTCGTCCCAATATACTTGGAATTATTGGATGACCTACCAACCAAATTAAATATATATGAGTCTAGTTTCCAACGCATTAAACCGTTCGTCTATACAACATCGGAGTAGAGAGATATTCGTGTTTTTGCGAGACTGCGCCAAGCAGCTCTCTATGGGACCCACATAGGCGGTTTAAGACATATGGATATATATAAGATGCCTCAACCCCGTTTTTAGTCATTCTTTTTCAGTATATTCATACCTTAGAACCCTAAAAAAACTCTCTCAATTTTCTCTCATGATCCAAAACCCAAACAAAGGGAAAACAACACACATCAAGTGTCGGGAATCCCGTCGCGCTAGTAAGTTTCTTGATCTTCTTATTGTTGATAATTTTTGGGTGATTCCAGCTCGTGTGGAAGTTGTTTTAAGTGGTTTATGTTCTGTGAAATACTCTCCTATGGTTTCATATCAACCCTAGGTTATTTCAAGTCTTGCAAATGGAATACACCATATTTCAATATCAAACGTTAGTTCTAGTAAAGAATAACACCTCTTTGAGGTTGTGTTGTCATTGAGGATAGTTGTGGGCTGTGTTTTTCTGAAATTTAAAATTTTTGCTACTGGTTAATATGTGTATAACAGCCTACTAAATGTGATTATTCTTGCTTGTATGTTGGTTAAGTTGTTAGGATAATAAACTACAAGATAATACTTGGATTAGCTTAAGTCACTTCTATGGTGTTGTATTGCAATTGAGGGATGTTGTAAGCTAAATATAGCTTGGATTTCAACTTGAAGCTACTGTAGGAGGTATGTATATTATTTTCTTGCAGGTGCTTAAGGTTTTATTGATGTATTTTAAGTTAAATGGTTGTACTAGACATGAACTAGTGAATAAAGTTGCCAATTGAAGAAAGCTGGAGTTGTGGATTGTTTCATTTGATATAAATATATGGTATAAGGATGAAATAATTGATGAATTACTTAATTATCGTATTAATGATATTGTTAAGTTAATGTATGAAGTCTATAAGGTGTGATATGGGTTATACGGATTCCAATCGAGCTTGCTGCTCAAAATGATTGTTGAACTAATCGGAGTGCTTATTGTGAATTATATTGTTGTTGTTTGGGCTGTTTGGTGACCTTTGGTAGTATATGGAATGTACTTAAAATAGGGGAGGTTCTTTCCATTTTCTTGTAGTATATTGGTTTTGAAATATGAGAGTTACAATGCTTATATGATGACGACAAAGTCGGGTTCTCGTTGTAGACGTAAGAAGATCATATTGTGCTTGGTTCACGATTGGAGAGAAGATTGAAAGGGTATGTTAAGGCACTTCTTCTTTATTTTGGCATGATCTAAAGTGGAACGAATGTACACATTACGCTATTTCACAATGAATCTACTCTTAGAGACTAAGGTTGTTCATGTTGTTCATTCCTTACAAAGTTATTCTAAGAAAGTATGTATGATCCTTGAATCCTAGTGAAGTTCATATTGATGGTATGACATCCATAATGTTAATCGAAGAGGAAATGACCTTATGTCACTCCAAAAGGTTTAGAAAATGATTCAATGAGTCCAGCATGCATTATATATGTATCTACTTTACTCTACCGAGCCGCGCTATAGTCGGCCGGGTATGGCTCCTATTGTGCAACCACTGATCAGTTGGGTTTATCGAGTCCTCTTTGAGGCCGGGTATGATATGATGATGATGATGCCCACTGAGGCGAATGTTCTATGATGATGATGATGCCCACAGAGGCGGATGTTTTAAAATATTATGTGTATATATGTATCATGCATTTCATGTTACTGTTTCTTAGAAGCACCCAGATGCTACAGGTTGTATCTCCTAGATCTCTCTTTACATTACTGTTCTTAGTTATGCTTTTCTACCTTACATACTCAGTACTTTATTCGTACTGACGTCCCTTTGCCTGGGGATGCTGCGTTTCATGCCCGTAGGTTCCGATAGACAGGTTGACGGTCCTCCTAGTAGGCTATCAGCTCAGCGGAAGGTGTTGCTGCACTCCACTCGCTCCGGAGTTGCCTATTTGGTCAGTATAACTGAGACATGCATTGACTAGAATGGCGGGGCCCTATCCTGACCCTTTTTGATATTTATGTACTCTTAGAGGCTTTGTAGATAGGGGTTCAGTTTGTATAGTATGTCGGAGGCCTTGACGGCCCATATGCATTCATGTTTTAAGAAAAATGATTCATTAATACAATGTCTTTTTTTTCCACTTGCAATTGTACATTACGAGTTGTGGCATGTTGGCCCATGATAGTTACAAAAGGAATGAACAAGTTACGGAGTGGTTTGCTCGGGCCAGTTTGGCACCAGGTGCCAGCCACACCTTCCAAGGTTGGGGCGTCACAAACTTGGTATCAGAGCAGTTCTGTCCTAGGGATGTCTACAGGCCGTGTCTAGTAGAGTCTTCTTTATGGGTGTGTTGTGCACCACATTTATAAGCAAGAGGCTACAGGGCATTTAGGATTGTTACTCTTTCTTCTTACTCTAGATCATGTGGTAGAGCTCAGTCATAAGAACTCAATTTTCTTTAATTCTATCTTATTTATAATACGACGATGCATACATCAATAAAGATGGATGGTAAGAGATTGCAATGTGGATCTGGAAGAGTTGAGTCAGAGGAACTCAATGCATCATGCTTATGATGAGTAAATGTGAGAGCTTCAGCAGATCATGTGTGTACTAAGATGTGTTAGTTTCTTAATAAGGAGCTCTAAAGAAAGAATATCTATCTACCCATGTGGTAAAAATAAATAAGAGAATCAGAAGGTAGATACGAGTTTTGGAAAGTAAAAGAAGCAAGATAAAGAAGGGTACAAGGTACCTAGTTAATAAAGATTATCAATATTTATAATTCTGGCAGAGAAATATAAGCATTTTTAGTTACTTTCAACGGTAACAGAGATATCTACAATTGTCCATACCAATATCAATTATGTCCTATGGGAGCTAACTGAAATAATTTAAGAGAAGGATAGGATATCATGATCCATTTGGGATTAGAGTAACCGAAAATTGTGGATAGATTGTTATCATTATTTAACATTTTTAAAGGGTAGTGCAGAACATGGTAATAGTTCTCATTTGGAGATAGCCATATGGTCACTCTAGAATAGAACACTAAGATATGAATACTAGAATATTAAGAAGTTTCAGAAGATAGGCACTCGGATCCTAGAAGGGATAAATATTTGCCTTAGTATGACTCCAGCCACTAGTGAAAAAAAAAGAAAAAAAGAAGGATGTTAGGCGTCCCGAAGAGCAAGTGATATGAAGCAGGGGGAGCTAAATGTGAAAGAACGTCATGTTGAAGTCTTTATAATAGGGTGATGGACAGAGAAATTAGCATGAGAATAAGAAGAGAGTAAATGAAATATTATGAGTCAAGTGAAGGAAAAAAAATGAGAGGAGATAGGCCTTGAGACAATACAAAACTGTAAGCCATAAACCCATACCCTCGTTTCGAGAAATGATTTGGTGACTCACACGTGATTACCATAAGGAAAAGTTAGACCCCCCAAGTAATAGAAATTAGTATGGGGTAGTAAACAAAAATAAAAAATCGAACATGAATTAGGGATCAAAGGAATTGGTAATAGTCGACATCGTTTCAAAGATAGTGTTTCGACAATAATAGAATGAACAATAGAAGAATAACCTTTATAGGTCATTCACGAAGACGCTTCCCTAAAGTAAGAACTATGAGCAGAGTTAAGCTTAAGGGACTAAATGTGCCAGTTATACCACGTGTCACCCTTGTGTGTACGAAATTCAATTATACCTGGTGTAGAAGGGTTACCGTAAGGCGAGTAATGTCTGTGAAGATGTAGAAACAAAATGCCAAAGATGAAGAGGTAAATATCGAATGGTAAAGGAAAAATGTGGTAAAGGTGAAATGAATAAGATTGCATTTATTCATATCCTACAGATATAATATAACTCCAGAACATTATGCAAGCATGATGTTGGGGAGAATCAATAAGGGTTTCGCACTCGATGATATTGATATATAAGTGGGAATGAAAACTTGATACATAAGGATCCCGTACAAGAGGTAAGTTAAGACAAAGGACATAACCCAAGAGGCGTTACATAAAATAAAGATATGAGAGTGGACCAATGGGTAGTCAGTAGTTGATTCAGGAAGAGCCTAGTTATGGCTAGATAGGAGGATATAGGCAAATTAGTAGATCATGCAAGATAAACATAGTGAAACCCAGCATAGGAAATTCAGTCTCTTAGCTACAAAATCGTAATCCTTGAGAAATATTCAGATATGAGTTGGGGTAGTAGAAGGTACAATATAAGTGTTACAGAAATAAAAGAAAGTGCCACAATGGAGACAACTGAAATTTCAATTCAGAAGAAACCCTACAAGCGCAAGGGCATGGAGGTAAGTAACTAAGGATAATGATAGGCGAGTAAGAACATCAGAAATACCGTGGGATATACAACGTAATAAGGTCTTAGCTTTAAAAGAGTTAGAAGTTCTTTCCTAAGTACTACAACGAAAGACTAGCTGAGGAAATAAGGAAGCAAGCTTCAACATAAGCATAGTGACTTAAAGTAGAAATGGTCTTGTAGCAGCAGTCTCACTATAATCTTGTATGCACTCCATAAGAAAGAGGCACCTATCGTAGCTAATGAACGGAAGAAGAAAAAAAAATCAATCAAAAGTTGATAATTGAGACCATATAAGTTACAGGGAACTCCTGTATTCATGGGCACTAAGATAGGCCAAGTATCCATGCAGCAAGTGGCAGATTGACCAGGAAAAGTAATTGTGTACATTTAAAGACAACTAAGAAGGCGTGAAAGGAAATCTATGGTGCTAACATGATGAAAGGAAGGTTACGATTAGTATAAGTAGATGTGCGTAGGTCGCAAGCTTAAGTATGGTAGAGCAACAAGGTTTTAGCTAGGCATGAGTAAGGATAAGAAAAGGTGAGTGAGAAGGTGACGAGAAGAGGTAATTCCTCGGGATTAAACCCATCATAACAAGAGAACTGATGGTTTCCATACAGTAATAAAAAAAAGCTCAGTATAGCATGAGTGAACTCAAAGGAGTTTAAAACTAGGAGCATTTAGAAGAGATAGAATGCTACCATGGTAGTAAAGTTAGGGTGTAATTGGGATAAATGACCAAAGGATGGAATTTAGGCCTTTGATTGAGTAATGATTTTGAGAACAAGTATTTCATGAACTGCACGGGATTAGAATACCCCCATAAGACGAATCACATTGAGATGCTATGAAATACAATTATTGGAGTATAGTATCGTCCGTAAGTAGATTAGGAAAATCATTTCAGATGTTCCTCGATGAGACGTGAGCCCTAGTGACGATATATTACATAAGAGGTTTCAAATTATCAGTGGTAGATTATAGATCGACATTAAGGTGAATCAACAATAGATGGATGAAAGTTACAAATATGAGATGAGATTAGGTTGTCATTCTTAATATGAATGGTAATAAGGAAGCATTAAATGGCTTAGATTTATACATATAGGATAAGCGGTGAGACAGTAACCTGGAGTTGGGTGGCAAGACTCCATAATAATAAACTAAAATAAGAGTTATAATACAGTATGACCTAACTAGTTGTGGTACAACCATAAGCATAGATAACTGAGGCCATGAAACAAGATATAGCAATAGTCATAAGTTCAACATAGTATCAAGCAAAGAACTTTAGTACATCTAAGATGCCCAGAGGGACAACTTGTCATAGTACTATATATGTCCACAAAGTGAAGCCTAGAGAGTGGTTAAAAGCTAACAAAAAAAGGAAATAAGAGTCGTATTGGCCATTCAAGGTTAGAATCGTACATGCTGCATGAAAGAAGGTATAAACACTTACGAGATTGGAAGAATTTCGAACACAAGTCGTGGTGTGAGAAAGAGGCCTAAAGGAGGGGAATGCCCTAGCCTTTGGATTTATTCACCGAAAAACTCCCTAGATGGAAAATACAATATTAAAGTATTCATAAAACCTATTACTTAAGAGAAGGGAAAGTGCATTAGCCAAAGTTCGATAACGAATGTTCCATAAGGGGGAATGATGTTACACCCCATGTTTTCGTACGTGAGAGTACAACGTAAGTCAATTGATGTAAGCTCAGAAATAAGATTATATTTGATGGAATATAAAGTAATTTAATCATGTTATATTGGATGTTACAAATATTTAAGATCATGAGTAACTTTTCCAAGAGGGTTGGAAAGATTAGAAGCTAAACCAATTGAAGAAAATAAGTTTCTTCGAAAGTCGACGAGTTTGGAATGTTAAAACATGTACTTTAGGGTGAGACTATGGTTCATTACATGATAAGGAGGTTATTCTATGGGTTAATTTTTATCGTATGATAGTTGTGTTCTATATTTTGAAGTCAAGCAAGTTGTGGAACAAAGTCGGCAAAGGTCTTCACAAGTTACACTCATAATGTGCTGAAAATTAGGTCAAATGTAACTGGGATTTTATCCCAATATACTTGGAATTATTGGATGATCTACCAAAAAAATTAAATATCTATGAGTTTAGTTTCCAACGCATTAAACCGTTCGTCTATACGACATCGGAGTAGAGAGACATTTGCGTTTTCGCAAGACTGCGCCAAGCAGCTCTCTATGGGACCCACATAGGCGGTTTAAGACATATGGATATATATAAGATGCCTCAACCCCGTTTTTAGTCATTATTTTTGAGTATATTAATACCTTAGAACCCTAAAAACACTCTCTCAATTTTCTCTCATGATCAAAGACACAAAGAAAGGGAAAACAACACACATCAAGTGTCGGGAATCCCGTCGCGCTAGTAAGTTTCTTGTTCTTCTTGTTGTTGCTAATTTTCGGGTGATTCCAGCTCGTGTGGATGTTGTTTTAAGTTGTTTATGTTCTGTAAAATACTCTCCTATGGTTTCATATCAACCCTAGGTTATTTCAAGTCTTGCAAATGGAATACACCATATTTCAACATCAAACGTTAGTTTTAGTGAAGAATAACACCTCATTGAGGTTGTGTTGTCATTGAGGATAGTTGTGGGATGTGTTTTTATAAAATTTAAAGTTTTTTCTACTGTTTAACATGAGTATAATAGCCTACTAATTGTGCTTAATCCTACTTGTATGTTGGTTAATTTGTTAGGATAATAAACTACAAGATAATACTTGGATTAGCTTAATTCACTTCTATGGTGTTATATTGCAATTGAGGGTTGTTGTAAGCTAAATATAGCTTGGATTTCAACTTGAAGCTACTGTAGGAGTTATGTATATTATGTTATTCAAGGTACTTAAGGTTGTATTGATGTATTTTAAGTTAAATGGTTGTACTAGACATGAACTAGTGAATAAAGTTGCCAATTGAAGAAAGCGGGAGTTGTGGATTTTTTCATTTGATATAAATATACGGTATAAGGATGATATCATTGATGAATCAGTTGATTATCATATTAATGATTTTGTTAAGTTAATGTAAGAAGTCTATAAGGTGTGATATGGGTTATACGGATTCCAATCGAGCTTGCCGCTCAAAATGATTGTTGAACTAATCAGAGAGCTTATTGTGAATTATATTGTTGTTGTTTGGGCTGTTTGGTGACCTTTGGTAGTATATGGGATGTAATTAAAACAGGGGAGGTGCTGTCCATTTTTTTGTAGAATATTGGTTTTGAAATATGAGAGTTACAATGCTTATATGAAGACGACGAAGTCGGGTTCTCGTTGTACACATAAGAAGATCATATTGAGCTTGGTTCACGATTGGAGAGAAGATTGCAAGGGTATGTTAAGGCACTTCCTTCTTTCTTTTGGCATGATCTAAAGTGGAATGAACGTACACATTACGCTATTTCACAATGAATCTACTCTTAGCAACTAAGGTTGTTCATGTTATTCATTCCTTACAAAGTTATTCTAAGAAAGTATGTATGATCCTTGAATCCTAGTGAAGTTCATATTGATGGTATGACGTCCATAATGTTAATCGAAGAGGAAATGACCTTATGTCACTCCAAAAGGTTTAGAAAATGATTCAATGAGTCCAACATGCATTATATATGTATCTACTTTACTCTATCGAGTCGCGCTATAGTCGGCCGGGTATGGCACCTATTGTGCAACCACTGATTAGTTGGGTTCACCGAGTCCTCTTTGAGGCCGGGTATGATATGATGATGATGATGCCCACAGGGGCGAATGTTCTATGATGATGATGATGCCCACAGAGGCGGATTTTTTAAAAGATTATGTGTATATATGTATCATGCATTTCATGTTACTGTTTCTTAGAAGCACCCAGATTCTACAGGTTGTATCTCCTAGATCTCTCTTTACATTACTGTTCTTAGTTATGCTTTTCTACCTTACATACTCAGTACTTTATTCGTACTGACGCCCTTTGCCTGGGGACACTGCGTTTCATGCCCATAGGTTCCGGCAGATAGGTTCACGGTCCTCCTAGTAGGATATCAGCTCAACGGAAGGTGTTGCTGCACTCCACTCGCTCCGGAGTTGCCTAGTTGGTCAGTATAACTGGCACATGCATTGACTAATATGGCGGGGTCCTATCCCGACCCTTTTTGATGTTTATGTACTCTTAGAGGCTTTGTAGATAGAGGTTCAGTTTGAATAGTATGTTAGAGGACTTGACGACCCATATGCATTCATGTTTTAAGAAAAATGATTCATTAATACTATGTATTTTTTTCCACTTGCAATTGTACATTACGAGTTGTGGCATGTTGGCCCATGATTGTTACAAAAGGAATGAACGAGTTACAGAGTGGTTCGCTCGGGCCAGTTTGGCACCAGGTGCCAGCCACGCCTCCTAAGGTTGGGGCGTGACACAAATTTTAGGTTTATTGGTTAATTCTTCTCCTTTGAGCATAAATTGATTCAGTTACGCTATGTTTGGCTAGTTGTGAGCCGTCGAGTGTAGATTTCAGAGATTTGGGCGCATCCTTGATCCGAGGGATGATTTCGTCACGAGGTGAGTCTCCTTTCTAACCTTGTAAGTGGGAATTGTCCCCATATGTGTTCTATGTGTTGTATGTGTTTGTTTTGGGGGCTACGTGCGTACCACGTGACGAGCGTCCGTACATAGCGACTACTATTGTTATGTCCAGGTAGTTTAAGACCACAACATGCCTTGTATTCTGCCTTGAAATGATTTTTATGTCTAAATACATACTTTGATATATTATTGTGTTCCTTGAACTTTCACTGACTTAAATAATTGGAAAGGATTGGTTATGTGGAATAGACTTAATACCTTATGTGCGCATGTTGCCGCTTCGCTATTTACATTTTGCGAGCGATGTGTGATTTCCCTTACTCTTATGGGAGCGGGCCGTACTCCATAACGGATTTATAGTGCACTTTTGGGATGGGTCGATCGATCCTCGGCAGTGCACATGGATGTTTGATTAAGAATGCACTTTTATGATGGGCCGGTCGATCCCCGGCAGTGCATGGACGAAGTTATACTATGATATGATATGATTACATTGATATGCGCACTTTTGGGGCGGGCCGATCGATCCTTGACAGTGTGTAGTCCTGATTATGGCAAGCATGCATTCTTGGGACGGGCCGATCAATCCTCGGCAGTGCATAGCTATTTCTTCCTTCGGACTCCGGTCGGTTGTCTTACTCCTGTGTGCGCATGGCTATTTGATACTGTTTTCCTGATTTATGATTTGACATATGTTTTGGGAAAAATAGAAAGGGAAGTTGTTAGTGCTTTCAGTATTTATTTGGAAGCTCTGTGTTTTCTTCACAATTGTGGTGTACTATTTACATGTCTACTGTTTTCCTTATATCTAGTCTTATACAATTACTGTTGGACCTTAGTGAGTATCGAGTCGACCTCTCGTCACTACTTCTTCGAGATTAGACGGGATACTCACTGTGTACATATTTATTTATGTACTCATGCTGCACTTCTTCTTTTTTTGTACTTGACGGTACAGGTTCGGAGGCTGGTACGTCTGGTTACCGGGCTGGTGCTAGATACTGATGTGTGTTATTAGACTTCACGGTGAGTTGCTCTTCCTGGGGATCTCCTAGCAGCACCCTGAAGTTCCTTTTGTTATTCTCCCCGTCTATTTCATCCAGATTGTGGATTTGTATATGTATATATCTTGTGTATTCTGATAGTTGCCCGTGACACTAGTTCCTGGCACACTCGTAGCGTATGTTTTGGGTTTTGGGATGTATATTTTTAGACATGCTTATCATTTAGTCATGTATCTATGATGTTACCTCATATCACAGGTTATTATCCTATTTATATCTGTTTAAAAACTGGTAAATGTTGGGATATTAATCAAGTAGGGGACGGTAACACTTTGTATCATTCATGTTGGCTTGCCTAACCTCGCTGTTGGGCGCCATCGCGATCTGAATTAGGATTTGGGTCGTGACAACGTGGTATTAGAGCCCTAGGTTCACGTAGTCTCACGAGTCACGGGAAGACCCAGTAGAGTCTTGCGGATCGGTACATAGCTGTTTTTACTTATCTTCAGGAGGCTATAGGGTGTTAAGAAACTCCTCTTTGTTCATATCCTATCGTGCAATCGATGATGTACTCAAATTTTATCTTTTACTCTCTCACAGATGGTGAGGACGCGTGCGTCTCATGTTCCTGATCCGGGGGAGGCTTCTACCCCTGGCGCTCAAGGCCGTGGTAGGGGCAGGGGTAGGGCTCCTCTTTGAGGTAGGGGGCGAGGGCGTCCCCGAGCTGTACCAGTTGCACCACTTGAGGATCCTATTTTCGAGAGCAGGATGAGTTGACTTCAGATGCTCCTGCTCCAGTGGACTTTATGACTGTGCCAGGCTTCCAAGAGGTCATGGGCCGCATGCTGATGATTATGGACACCATGTCCCAGGCAGGCGTACTTCCAGCTAGGGGTGGGCATAAAATCCGAAAAACCGAATTCCGAATCGGACCGAATTAATTCGGTATTTCGGTTTCGGTTTTATCAGTACGGAAATTTGGGTATTTCGATAATTCGATTCAGTATACGGTATTGGAATTTTGGTATTTCGGTATACCGAAATACCGAAATAGTATAGTCCGAGCACAACTTCCTCTTTTTTAATTTTTTTGCCCAATAACCTTAAGCCCACACCCCAAAAGTTCAAGACACCTATTAATTTGATATTTCTCATATTACTACTAATATAACAAAAAAAGTGAAATTGATATCTTAAACTATGAGTAGAAAAGTATTTAGAATCAATAGAAAAGGTTTCCATTTCGATGACTTATTTTGCAAACATTAAATTAGAGAGTAAGATAGTTACTTCTATTTCAATTTGAATATTTAGCTAAAATTATTTTGATAAAGACCGTTTAACAAATAGATTGACTGACCATTTTCAGTTTAATACAAGTTGTATTGGTTTCAAAAGTCGAAGAGCTACAAATTTGAATAAGCAGAAGCCTCGTAACATAGATTTGGTTTAAACCGAAATCGTACCGAACCAAAATAAGAAATACCGAATCGTACAGAAATATTTTTGTATGATATTTGGTATACTCAATTGATAAACCGAATACCAAAATACCGAATCGAAGTACCGAATGACCACCATTACTTCCAGCAGATCCTGCCAATTCCTAAGCGGGAGGGGGAGTTCAGACCCCTACCGCTCAGGCCACCGGTCAGGCAGCAACACATCACACTCCGGGTACACCACCCGTGGATAGGGTTCATCCTATAGTAGCATAGCCAAATCCCAGGCCAGTTGCAAAGGGCGACCAGCAGAAGATGCTAGATAGATGGAGCCGACTTCGCCCTCCAGTCTTCAAGGGTGAGTGGGGTGAGGATGCTAAGGATTTCATCAACAGGTGCAGGGACAGACTGCACAATATGAGGATATTAGAGTCACATGGGGTATACTTCACTACATTCCAGCTTGAGGGTAGCGCTCGCCGCTGGTGGCAGTCATATGTTCTTAGCAGGCCAGTGGATTCCCCTCCCATCACTTAGAGTCAGTTTACTCAGCTATTTCTGGATAGATACATTCCGCCATATGAGAGGGAGGAGCTTCAGGGTCAGTTTGAGTGGTTAGAGCAGGGGCAGATGCCCGTGACTGATTATGAGGCGAGATTTTCAGAGTTATCCCGCCATGCTCTCATGATATTGCCCACTGATGCCGAGAGGGTGCGGCGGTTAGTGGCAGGCTTACATCCAGGTATCAGGACTTCTATGGCCAGAGAGTAGAGATGGGTACCCCATACCCAGCTCATAGTCGAGATAGCTCGACGGATTGAGGGTTACCGACTGAGGAGCAGGGAGCAGGGTTAGTAGGACAAGAGGGACAAATATTCAGGTGATTTCAGGGGTGCTCCAGCTAGGGGCAGGGGTCAGTTCGGAGGTAGTCAGTTCAGTAGGCCTTCATACGCAGCACCTCCACTACCTCCTAGGGGTGCTCCAGTGAAGCCTGAGTTCAGTGCCATGCCAGAGCGCTCCTACCATCCTCCAGCCATCCACAGTTCATCCAGTGGTTACTCCAGCCGACAGAGATCCTCCGGTTCCTATTCAGCGCTTTGTCAGATGATTCTTACCATCCTTCGGCTATCCAGGGTTCTTCTTCTTCAGGACAACAAACTATGGCACCTAGAGGTTGTTTCGAGTGTGGGGAATTGGGCCATATGATGAGGCAGTGTCCCAGGTATCGAGGCAAGGCCGTGCAGCAGAGTCACCATCCTATGATTTCAGCACCAGCAGTTCGACCCCCTAGAGGTGGGGGTCAGGTTGGCAGGGGCCATCCTAGAGGGGGAGGCCAGCTAGGAGGGGGTCAGTCAGATCCAACTCACTCTGGGGGAGCTCAGTCTATAGGAGCTACAGCCAGATTCTTTGCCATTCCGGCCAAATCAGACGCAGTGGCCTCGGACGCCGTGATTCCATGTATTATTTCAGTTTGTGGTAGGGAGGCTTCAGTGTTATTTGATCCAGGGTCTACATACTCATATGTTTCAGTATTATTTGCCCATTTTCTGGATGTTCCTCATGAGTCTTTGGGTTCTCCTTTGTATGTGTCCACTCATGTGGGCGATTCTGTGGTTGTAGACCGGGTCTACCGATCTTGTGTAATTACTTTCTATGGTCTTGAGACCAGATCCGATCTGTTATTGTTTGATATGGTTGATTTTGATGTTATTTTGGGTATGGATTGTCTATCTCCTTATCATGCTGTGTTGGATGGCCATGCCAAGACAGTTAGATTAGCCATGCCTGAGTCGCCAAGGTTAGAGTGGAGGGGTTCTTCAGTTAGTGCATTCAGTCGGGTCATTTCCTATATGAAGGCTTGGCACATGGTCGAGAAGGGTGACTTAACTTATCTTGCTTTTGTACGGGACATCACCGCAGAGTCTCCTACCATTTATTCAGTGCCAGTTGTTCAAGAGTTTCCAGATGTATTTCCTTCTGATCTTCCAAGCATGCCTCCAGATCGAGATATAGATTTCTGTATTGATTTGGCTCCAGATACTCAGCCTATTTCCATTCCCCCATATCGTATGACTCCTAAGGATCTAAAGGAGCTGAAGGAGCAGCTTGAGGAGTTGTTGGCCAAGGGGTTCATCAGGCCGAATGTGTCGCCATGGGGTGCTCAAGTCTTATTTATGAAGAAGAAGGATGGGTCGATGCGGATGTGCATTGACTATCGCCAGTTGAATAAAGTGACCATCAAGAACAAGTATCCTCTACCACGCATCATGATTTGTTTGACCAGTTGTAGGGTGCCTGTGTGTTTTCTAAGATTGATTTGAGATCGGGTTATCACCAGTTGAAGATTTGGGCTTCTGATGTTTCGAAGACTGCATTTTGCACCAGATATGGCCATTATGAGTTTCTAGTGATGTCCTTTGGCTTGACTAATTCCCCAGCAGCATTTATGGACTTGATGAATAGGGTGTTCAAGCCGTTTATCGACTTCTTTGTTATTGTTTTCATTGATGATATACTGATCTACTCACAGAGCCTTGGTGAGCACGAACAACATTGGAGAGTTGTGCTTCATACTTTGCGAGAGCAGAAGCTATATGCTAAGTTCTCTAACTGTGAGTTCTGGTTAGAGTCTGTGGCATTCCTGGGACATGTGGTATCCGGAGAGGGTATCAAGGTTGATCCGTAGAAGATTGAGGCAGTTCAGAGTTGGCCGCGTCCTGCTTCAGCTTCAGAGATCAGGAGTTTTCTGGGTTTAGCAGGCTATTACCGTTGATTCGTGGAGGGATTCTCTTTTATTGCAGCTCCATTGAGTAGGTTGACTCAGACGAATTCCCCGTTTCGATGGTTCGACGAGTGTGAAACGAGCTTTCAGAAGCTCAAGTCAGCATTGACCTCAGCACCAGTTCTGTCATTGCCTTCCGAGTCTGGGGTGTACACCGTGTATTGTGACGCTTCACACATCGGTTTGGGATATGTGTTGATGCAGGATGGCAGAGTTATTGCTTATGCTTTTCCAACTGAAGGTTCATGAGAAGAATTATCCTGTGCACGACTTAGAGTTAGCGGCAATTGTTCATGCTTTGAATATTTGGCGGTACTATTTGTATGGCATGTCTTGTGAGGTCTACACTGACCACCGCAGCTTGCAGCATTTGTTTAAGCAGAGGGACCTTAATTTGAGGCAGTGGAGATGGCTTGAGTTATTAAAGGACTATGATCTCACTATTCTGTTCCACCCGGGTAAGGCAAATATAGTAGCAGATGCTTTGAGCAGGAGGGCAACGAGTATGGGTAGCTTGGCCTACATTGCAGTTGAGGAGAGACCTTTAGCCTTGGAAATTCAGTCCTTGGCCAATCTCCTGGTGAGATTGGATCTTTCAGAGCCTCGTCGAGTTCTAGCTCATATGGTTGCTCAGTCCTCGTTATTGGGAGGGATTAAGGCTCGACAATTTGATGATCCGTGTCTGGCAGAGCTTCGGGATACGCTGGTCCAGAGCAGGGCCAAGGAGGCTACCTTTGGGCGAGAATGGTGTTCTGAGACTCTAGGGCCGATTATGTGTTCCAGATATTGATTGCCTAAGGGAGAGGATTCTAGCAGAGGCGCACAGTTCTCGGTATTTAGTTCATCCAGGAGCGACGAAGATGTATCGTGATTTGAAGCAGCATTACTGGTGGAGCCGGATGAAGAAGTATATAGTTCAGTATGTAGGTGTCTCAATTGTCAGCAAGTCAAGTACGAGCACCAGAGGCCAGGAGGCTTGTTTCAGCAGATGCCCATTCCTCAGTGGAAATGGGAGCGCATGACTATGGACTTCGTGGTTGGGTTGCCTCGGACTTTGCGGAAGGTTGACGCAGTTTGGGTCATTGTGGATCGATTGACCAAATCGGCACATTTCATTCCTGTGGCTACTTACACTACTGAGAGGCTGGCTCAGATTTATAATCGGGAGATAGTCCGGTTGCATGGTGTGCCGGTGTTTATTATATCAGATCGAGGTCCCTAGTTTACTTCGCTCTTCTGGGGAGCTTTGCACAGCGGGATGGGCACTCAGATAGACCTCAGTTCAGCATTTCACTCTCAGACTGATGGCTAGTCAGAGCGTACCGTTCAGATTTTGGAGGATATGCTCAGGGCTTGTGTGATTAATTTTGGAGGTTAGTGGGACCAGTTCTTGCCTTTGGCGGAGTTTGCATACAATAATAGTTATCAGTCCAGCATCGAGATGGCTCCATTCGAGGCGTTATATGGTCGGCGATGTCGTTCTCCTATCGGGTGGTTTGAGCCTGGCGAGGCCAAGTTATATATTAACGCTCTAGTGAGAGATTCTTTGGAGAGGGTGAAGATTATTCAGGAGAGGCTCCGCACAGCACAGTCTAGACAGAAGAGATACGCATATCAGGGAGCCCGTGATATAGCATTCATGGAGAGAGATAAGGTTATGTTGAAGGTTTCACCAATGAAGGGCATTATGAGATTTGGGAAGAAGGGCAAGCTGAGCCCCAGGTTTATAGGTCCTTTCGAGGTGTTGAGGCGAGTCGGAGAGGTTGCTTATGAGCTTGCTTTACCTCCAGCCATATCAGGAGTTCATCCGGTGTTCCACGTATCCACACTTCGGAGGTATCACGTCGACTTCTCTCATGTGGTTGATTACATCACGATTCAGTTAGATGAGAAGTTGGGCTACGAGGAGGAGCCAATTGCTATTATTGATAGGCAGCACCGCCAGTTGAGGTCCAAGACCATTTCGGCAGTTAAGGTCCAGTGGAGGGGCCAACCAGCCGAGGAGGCGACTTGGGAGTCCGAGGAGGAAATGCGGAGCAGATATCCACAACTATTCAGCACTCCAGGTACGATTCTAGACCCGTTCGAGGACGAACGTTTGTTTAAGAGGGGGAGAATGTAACGACCTGATCGGTTGTTTCGTGTATTAGGACCCCGTTACCTTGAATGAAACTTTCCATAGCGGCTACTCATGCTTTATGACTCGCGGGGACGGGTGGTTGTTGGTTGATTTCCCAATGCACACGCAAGTGTACGTGGTCGACAAGTAATATAGGA
>ML304620.1:0-32078 GCA_005239505.1 Nicotiana paniculata | reverse complement strand
AATTCATACCCAACTGCAGAGTTAAAAAATCATTGAATACCTCATCTTGACTAGAATCATCGCTTCATTATGACCTAATAATGATATTTGTTCTTTAATATACACTTCACATAACCTTATCACACTGATCCCTGATCCGATAATCTCGTCTCACCTAGTATGAACTGCTCAGACAACAAATTACCCCAACATGACCAACAGCCTCACATGATACCACATTGTGCCAATAGGCCATAACTCGAGCATGATAATAAGAAACGACTCAAGAAAGGACTACTCAACTCACGCAACTAATATGAACTTTTCTCAGAAAACAGTAAGTAAAACATAAGAAAATAAATATAGGAACCTTACTCATCATCACACTATTGCGGCGTGCCACCCAATCCAAATAACATACCCGTGGCGGCGTGCCACCCGATCCCAATAACATACCCGTGGCGGCGCGCCACCCGATCCCAAATAACATCACCGTGGCGGCGTGCCATCCGATCCAAATAACATAAAAATCACGTAAGAAGACACACAACGAGCTAAATCGCTCACTACCACAAATATCGAACATCGATCACAAGCACGATAAGTGCAGAATACCATCCTGGGGAGACTGATAAAGCAGTAGGCTACAAAACTTAAGCACAACTGAGGTGCGATATATATATACACTTTGGATCTCAAGAGCTATCCTGCTCACATAACATCCCGCTACGCGGGACCTCACCACATAGGAAATTATCAAGCCGTTTCACAACTCACACGGCACAATCATAATCACATGAATTTGACGAAGACGGAACAACATCCGATGTTCTAATACCTTTCCATGAAAAAGCGCTCTACTGAAATGAACATGCCTGGCTTATACGGAGCCCATAATCATATTTAAATCCATCCACAAACATCGAGTCACCTTGCTCTAGCTTTTACCTGAGTCCACATTAACCTACTTCCTCTCATAATATGCAAGAACAACCATCATAACCGGGACAAACACCCCACAATCCACAACTAAATGAACTTAACGCCTTTCAGGCATAACTTCTCAAATAAACAACATTGCACTTCTTTATACTCAGTCCAAATATTCAATCCATCAAGTGACTACATGTCACACTTTACAAAAATCTTTTCGCGGTCATGCTTCCACGACCTTCCACACAAGGCAACAAGACACATCAAGAACCCATGACCAGGGTACAAAGCCTCTTCCACCGAATATCAATCTTAGGTGACACTGAATATAACACCAGCTTACTCTGAACTTCCTAATCACCTTTTTCTTGCTCTTCTGAGCTCATGACATCCTTATCATCACCGAACCGCAATCTCGATTCTTACTCCCAGTTGCATACTGCTTACCGCACCTAACTTGCCAATACGAGGTAGCACAAGAATTCCGTCATAACTGCTGAACCACTAATAGGGTGAACACTTCATCATATAGAAACCTTTTACTTAACTCAATTCAGGAGTACCATCTCAAAACACGAGTGAATTCCCACAATCACCCAACATGCAAATCCTTAAGTAGTAGTCTATACCACCATAACCCTTCCGGGATCCTCCTACACCTGACAGGCCATAGTACTCAAATGCTCCCACATGAAATCCATTACGACGGCCGACAAGCCCCGCACACACCGGCACAAACCACATGCATAACTTAATCACACCGAAGGAACTGATCACTGCCGTAAATGTTCCATTTCAACAATGACTAATCAATCTATTTTCTTTTAATCATCATCAATTGCCTCAGGAATAATAACAACTTCCTTCAACTCATAGGAAACTCAACCCTCACTTATCCTGAGTGACCTTGATTCACGAGACTATGCTGCCTAAATACCGCAACCCGTCTCATACCCTCCTGATAATCTTTCAACAATCCAGAGTTTCTTTCTCTCACTCCTCCAATACTATCCTGCACGCTGAAACATATCATGGAACATTCCAACCATCTTCCTTTTTCTCAGAAATTCCTCTGCAATATCTCGATTCTCGATCATACTGCTGCCTGAAACCCTTAAATGTCGCATTCTTAACTTTTGAATTCACCAGGACCGCTATTGAGAGTCACCCACTCTGACTGGCCCCGAATGCAATCAACTCCAAGGCTCTTCTAGCACATGAACACCCTTTTCCTTGAAGCACGTGACTGAGTCACTACCCTGGCAACTCACATATGTCTTAAGCAAAATTCTGAATCTTCCAAAGCCTAACCCTGGCCCGACAGGGCCAACTTTTGCACACATTCATCAAATCTCATGCACAATCACGATTTTACTCCTTTCCCTTAGCTGTAATAACTTGTTAACACGCCGATAATCCGCAACCCTATGATAACACAATCCTACAACCCAAGTGCAGATGGTGGGACTCCCCCACTTAGCCCGAAGCTACTCCTTGCACTACTCTAGACCCTGCCGAGATCCTTTCTCCTTTGATAACGCGATCTTGCTCAACCAATCCGTCCAATTCTTCCAAATTCTCTTGCTAGCACTCCCTAAATACTCAAATTCTCTAGCATCATTCACACATTCTGCCTCCTACCGAATAGCCATTAGAACCCCTCACAGAGACCTGCAAACCATGCCACTGCTAACCTATTCACAGGAGATAACCCACCTGTGGAAATCACCCGCGGACACCTTCCCACGACGCTGAAATGCATGCTCTCTACGACTTCAATACCCCATCCTACACCCTCCTTCATTTACCAACTAGTCCGTCCACTCATGGACATCCATTAAATGCGCGACAATATCTTCAAATTATAAGCTATGCTGCCGCTCCCCCACTTTGCGACTGCTCGACTTCCCCTTCTTACACCTGGCCTCTTAGAAATGGAACCACCGCCTAGCCTCACTTCAGGATCATTTTCTGTAGCTCTCAAACCAGCAGATCACCACTACTTCAAGGTCTCTAAAGATCATCTTTCTGTAGCTGCCTTCATTATCAACACTTATCCGGTACTGAACCACCGCATCTCACGGTCTCTGCCAAGTGAACTATTCAATACTTCTTCTCAATACTTTGACCCCACGCAACCGAAGAAACCATAAAATCGACAAACTTAGCACATTCCATTCGATCAATGACGGCGACTTCACGTAATAGGTGCATAGCCCACCTCACTTGAAGACACCAAGTCTTACTACTTTATCAACCCAACCGGACCATTCATAACCCAAATGCCTTTCCTCTACCGGAACTAAACTACCGAAATCTCGAAATCACACTCTGAGAAGACCTCCCTTCAAACCATTCATCACCCCCAACATACGGGCAAACATTTTATCATCATATTGACATCGCGCGATAACCAATCGCAAGCATAATCACTAACTGAGCATAGCCTTAAGGCTCTCAGAAACACAGCTACTAAGCTGAAACAACATATTATTCTTTTGCAGGGCCATAACAACAACCCCAACCAATTATACATGGAAACATCTCTAATTACATCTGTAGCACCATTTTAATTCCTCAAATTCCCGATTCATAGCAAGCATTCGCGACGCGTAAGATTGAGTAGGAATAAACATAAGCATAAGCCTCAAAGGAATCAAATCGCACGATGAGGAATCAAGAAGGGAAGTACTCCTAACATCCCTGTAGCCTCTCGAAGATAAGTACAAACGTCTTCGTACCGATCCGCAAGACTCTACTAGACTTGCTCATGACTCATGAGACCAAAGGGAACCTAGAGCTCTGATACCAAGTTGTCACGACCCAAAATCCATAAGGTCGTGATGGCGTCGGACACCATTGTCAGGCAAGCCAATCATTAAATGGTTAATTTAAATTTCTTGTTTTAGCATTTTTGAAATCATTACCTTTCACTTTATTACATAATAACTGAATAAAATCAGCTAAGTAAATACGACAGTTTAATATTCTATTTTTAGAAAATGCATCCCAAACACATCCCAAAACCCGGTGTCACAAGTGCACGAGCAAATTCTAAGAATTTCACAAATACTACAAAGCTTGTCCGAAATACAAGTGGACAAAGAAATTTAAAATAATGTAATACAGTATAAGGGAGACTCTGTCAGCTGCGGATCGCCTCCGAATGATGCAGCTCGCCTAAGTCTCTGAATCCTCCACATTGCTATGAAAGTACCGGTGCAATAAAATATACAACAAGTGTAGCATGAGTACAAAAACAATGTGTACTCAGTAAGTCGCCCGCCTAACCTCAGAGAGGTAGTGACGGGATGTCAAATTAGAAACTTGCTAAAAATCAATTTAGAATATTCAAATGTGACACTAAACATGAATATCCTACGCAATTTATTAAAATCAGGAATAATTATTATCAAATCTTTCCACATTTAACACTTTAAGTCTTCATCATTTCAGTTGACAATTTAAATCATAATCCGGGATAAGAAACCTCAGACTTATTTCACATTTTTACACATAAATTCTCCTTCTTCATAACTGGCCGTTAAAACTTCCTTAGGCCGATAAACATGTATAAATCACAGCAAATACGCATTAAATATCATGCACAAGAAATGCCGAGGGTCGAAAGGCCCGAACCATAGATGCATCTATCTTCCCCGCTCGTGAATCGATCATGCGACGTAGTTATACATAAAATACTAAGGCTAGCCTGCTCGCGAATCATACCTGCGACTCAGGTACTCATATGAATATACACAAATACAGGGTCATCCTGCTCACGAATCATACATGCGACTCAGGCACCCGAAGTTACATATGTCCACACAATAAGTCCCTATTTTATCAAGAAAGTCGTTTTCTGAGGAAAGTGGTAAAATTCCTTTTTTAAAGGGACATGAAATATAACTCTTAAATCTTGGTTTTGAAACTCATTTGCCAAGTTTAATGACATTTCCGTAATACAACCCTATCAGGTACACAATTATCCACGGAGGAATAAATTCTCTTTCTAGATAATTAAGAAAATGAACTCTAGTCTTCTTCAGATATTCAATTACGATTTTGATTATATTAGCAGTTTAGTATTACAGGCACAACACATAAGGCATACTAGTGGGTCCTAGACTACCCGGACATGGCATACTAGTAGCTACGCACGGACTCCCGTCACCTCGTGCGTACGTAGCCCCCGAAGATAATAGCATGAACTTAATTAATTCACCTAGGGGCACAATTCCCCCTCACAAAGTTAGAAAGGAGACTTACCTCGCTCAGATATTCTATAACCAGCCTTCAAGCCCTTCCAATGACTCAAATCGTTGCACAACGCTCCGAAACTACCACATAACGGCAAAGCAATGAAAATTCATCCTAATACTCACAACAAATTCAAATTATATACTTTCCCAACCCCGCTCAGTGAAATGACCAAAATTCCCTCGGGCCCACGTGCCCGAAATCCGAAATTTCTCGAAGATATATTCTACCCATATCCTTACTAACTCAACTATACAATTTACTCAAATATTCATGCTCAATTCGTGACTAAAAATTCAATTTCCATATTTCTAGGTTTCTTCAATATTTCCCAATTTATTCTCAATTTTCCCTACCAAATCTATGTAATAATCTTGTATTAAATTCAAAAACGTGAAGAAATTACTTACCTTGTGATCCTTGACGAAATCCTCTCCCTGAAGCTCCTCCAAATCGCCCATGGCATATGAAAATGGGTGACGAAATGACCAAATTCTCGCTTAAAAACAATCTGCCCAGGCCCATTATTCGCACCTGCGGCCCCCTTATAGCACATGCGCTTCCGCAGGTGCGCCCAAATCTCCCGCACCTGCGGTCTCCTTGGCTCCAGCCCAATTTTTCACCTGCGGCGCCCTTAGCCGCACCTGCGGCCAAAGCCTCGCAGGTGCGGATCACACCTGATGACAACAACCTTCAGCTTTCTTCAACTTCAATATTGATCCGTTAACCACCCAAAATCCACCCGAATCCCCCGGGACCCCCTCCAATTATACCAACCTATTCCAAAACATAATTCGGACTTGCTCGAGGCCTCAAATCACATCAAACAACATCGAAACCACGAATCGCACTCAAATCCCAACTTTATGAACTTAGAAATTTCCAACTTCTACATCTGATGCCAAAACCTATCAAATCACATCTGATTGACCTCAAATTGTGTGCACAAGTCATATTCGACATTACAGACCTGCTCCAACTTCCGGGATCTCATTCCGACCGCGATATCAAAATTTCCACGTCTCGTCGGATTTCTCAAAAACCTTCAAATTTCTATCTTTAGCCAAATGACTTCAAAATGACCTACGGACATCCGAATTCACTTCAGATCGTGCTCTCAACTCCAGAATCACCATTTGAATCTATTCCCAGAATCGGAATCCCAAACGGACATCAACAACACTGAAATGCACTTCAAGCCCAAATCTATGAAATTCTTCTAAACTGCTAACTTCCATAATATACGCCGAAACGCTCTCTGGTTATCCAAAACCTGATCCGGACATACGTCCAAGTTCGAAATCATCATACGAACCTGCTAGAACCTTCAAATCCTGATTCGGAGGTCGTTTACTCAAAATTTCAATCTTAGTTGATTCTTCCAACTTAAGGCTTCGGAAATAAGAATTTTCTTTCAAACCAACTCTAAACTTCCCGAAGTTCAATTCCGACCATACCTATAAGTCATAACACCTAAAATGGAGCTGCTCACGACTTCAAACCGCTGAGCGACGCGCTAGAGCTCAAAACGACGGTCGGGTCGTTACAATAAGAGTAACCAAAAATAATACTTTCTTGGACAAAATACAAAATTTACCGTCCGGTTGAAATTAATTGGCATTATGGTTAAGCCAAGTGGTAAACAAATAAATGCCAATAATATATGATAACTTTATTCTATATTTAAATTAGTTATATATATAAACTGAATTTGAATTAAACGATAATTTTGATTTTATCAATAAATTTTTTTAAATTTTAAATTAAAATACAAGAGAAAATTATCTTTTAATATCATGTTATCATACTTAATTCGGTTAATGATCATATGCAATCATGTTAGGATATTTTTTATTATTACTAATTATTTAAACTATTTCGCCTCTGGCAAAAAAGAAGAACTACTCCATATAACTATAAAATCTTTTATATTTAGAATCCGTTAATTATAGTTCTTTAAAACACTATAGCTGGATTTGAATAAAGCAAATTTCTTTTAAAATAAATGTAGGATACACGTCTAAGTTTATCCAGATAACACGAATGAGTTTAAAAATTGAATAAAAGCTCACTTACATATATAATGAAGTAAACCTACATGCGAGAGAGAAAAACATCACAAAATTTCGTCAATATTAAAAAAAAAGTTTTTTTTTTAAGAATGTTTGTTTGAAGAGTCAATTGTATAAATGGACATCAAACAAATAACAAAACTTTGGCTATAAAATTCTTATCATTAATTTTAATTTAGCACCTTCTAGGAATTGGAGGGTATAAGTTGAAACCTCTTCATTTAGCTGCAGTCAAACTAATATTGCAAGGGTATAATATTTTTTTCATTGAAGAATATCATTTTGAATAATTAGATTATGTGAAAGATTTTTTTCTCGAATTCAACGAGAGAGATACTGGTTTTTAATTGATAGTTTCAATAGTGATTTCAAGTGTAACAAAAAGTATATTTAAAAAAAATTGGTATGACGTTAAATATATTTTTTAAAATGTAAAACATTATTCGAAATGGGATTATTTTTTAAAAATATAATTTAATATTCAAAATAAAAAGGTAAGATATTTTGAATTTAGTATGGAGTTTTTAAAATTATTATAATAGAAGCCATATCATAGATAAAATAAAGAAACCGAAATCTTATGAAATATTTACATAAATATCCGGCCAAATTTATTACTTTTTATAGCTAACATACATAGATGATATACCGATAACACATGCTTATACACATATTATATATGAATTATATATAAATTACATATCCTTTAATTTTTTAATTTAATTGATTGAGTGAGCACCTATTTAGGTTGATTAGATAAAGCCAAAAGAAAAATATGAAAGAATTTCAACCAAAGACTAAAAATATAAATAAAGTTTTTATGTAGACAATTTCTATTTAAACTCATCATTTTATAGCGTAATAAATTATTATTTTTTTAAAAAGGTATACAAGTAAGATAAAAGAAAATAAATATTGAAAAAAATGTATGAAAAATGTAAAAGGCAGAAATAAGAGATGACACGAATTTTTTCTTCTATTTCATCTTTGTTGAGTATAAAAAATTTGGAAGCTAATCTCATCAATTTCAACAAAAAAAAAATTCAACTCAAATACATAGATTATAAGATAATGATATCTTAGAATATTTTTTTAATTTATATTGTGTGTCATTTATAAAACATCACTATTACTAACAAAATGATATGATATTCGAATTTGCATTTAAATGCAGTTTGAGTAGTTTGCGTTGAGGTTAAGCCAAGTATGGTGTCGAGAAAAAAGTACTTGAAAATTTTAAGGCAATATGCAATGTTATATAATAACAATCAACTAATTTAATATTTAATATTCAAAGAACAAAAAAGCTGTATACATAGGGTTTTCAAAATTCAAAATCTGTGGCTAGAGATATCGATAACTTAAAATGGAGTCATTGACCATGTACATGGAACCCCCCTATTTGACAATGGAAATGTTGGCCTACTTCCACACTGGGTATATCGTATAACCTCTTTAGAGTATAGATAGAACATGATAGATCATTCATATTGCCTTGCCAGTCATACTAAAATAAAGTTTCACCAGCTACAGAATCATTTAAATTTTAGATAGACGATTAAAGTGTATTTTAAATTAAGAATAATATCCACTTGCATCATTAAATCATTATTGAAATATATATATAAAGTTTTAGAAATTGGAATTTCAAAATAGAAATACATTTCGAAAGATAACAGCATACCAAATAAGAGTTCAAGTCGTAGTAAAAGAATCACGTCATAAAACAAAGAATCGTTCATATTGTGTCAACCTTTGTGATTTGCCATAAATATGAGTTATTATTTCTCTTTGCGGTTATTTTATGTTTCAATGACACCAATGAGAATGGTGCAAAAATAAAATTATCACTACGAGATTTAAGAAAATATTTTTCTTTTTTCATGTAGTGTGTCTCAATTATTATCTAATGATTATCTATAAATATCTAGAAGGTTTAAATTTTAATGTTATTTACATATAATTCAAATAACTCAGATATTTAATGTGGTTAATGTCAAATATCAAAATGGAGTTATTGTAACGACTCGGCCGGTCGTTTTGAGAATTTAAGCTTCGTTCGGTGGCGTAAGGTCTTGAACAGCTTCACATGGTGTATATTGACATGCGTGCATGGGTGGATTCAGTTACCGGATGATCCGGAGTCGAATTGGAAGAATAATTTTAGTTTTGGAAGCTTAAGCGGTGGAGTTTGACCAGAATTTGACTTTTGTGTAAATGGCTCCGGAATGAGTTTTGGGTAATGTCAACAACTTCGTATGGTGATTTTGGACTTAGGCGCACGTACGGATTTGGATTCAGAGGTCCTTAGAGTAATTTGAGGCAATTCGGCGAAAGTTTGAAAAATTGAAGTTTGGAAAATGGAGTAGTTTGACCACAATTGAATTTTTGGGATATCGAGGGCGGAATGTGATTCGAGAGTTTGAGAAGCTCTGTGATCTCAATTTGGACTTGTCTACAAAATTTGGCGTCCTTCCATGTTGAATTGATAGGTTTCGACACGAGTTTTAGAAGTTGGAAGATTAGAAAGTTCATAAGCTCGATTCCTGGTGCGATTCATAGTTTCGTCATTGTTTGATGTGATTTGAGACCCGAGCGAGTCCGAGTTAGGTTGTAGAACTTGTTTGTGTGTTTAGACAGGGTCCCGGGGGCCTCGGGTGTGTTCCGGGTGGGCTATGGGTCATTTTTCCCTATTTTTGAACTGTTGGTTCTGGTGGCTGATGTTCTTCATCACGATCGCAGTTCTCCTTTCGCGATCGCGATGCGTCTCTGTTGATCGCCTCAATTTCCTTCTATGCGTTCGCGTAATAGTCCTCGCGATCGCGTAGCTCTATACTTTTCCCTCTTCGCGTTCGCCTATTCTGTTCCGTGTTCGCGTAGTAGAAACCAGGCCTTGAGCACTGGTACTCGTTACTCTTCTCGTTTGCATGACCTTCTTTGTGATCGCAGAAGAATGTCTATCCCTTATACGCGATCGCATAAGCCCTTTCGCGATCGCGTAGAATATTTTGGGCCAGTAACTATTTTCTTCTACACGATCGCATCTCTTCTCTCGCGATCGCGATGAACAAATACCTGGGCAGACATAATATATTCTCAAATCGAGGGTTATGCCATTTTATCACATCTTAACTTGTAGAACTCGATTTTATGCGATTCTTGGTGGGGTTTTCAAGCAATTCGATTGGGTAAGTGTTCTTCACTTAGAATTACATATATTCCATGATTGATCTTTGTTTTTATCATTTAAATTATGTTTTTAGTTGGGGAAAATGTTGGTTTTTGAAGAAATTCCCAAAATGAAATTTTCATGATTTGAGGGACGAAATGACATCGAAATTTGATAATTTTTGTATGGTTGAACCCATATTAGAATGGGTGTTCGGATTTATTTGTAGAAGGTTGGCCCTTTAGTGTTCTTAGGTCCTTATATTCCCTGTGTATGAAGTTGTACTTGTTATGACTGAGTTCCTGATTGCTAGTTTCATCTCTACCTGCTTAAATTAGAAGTACTTGCTTTTAGATTAACTTTATTGCTTATTTGACCCTAATTGACTTAACTGAAGATTTTACCTCTTCGACCGTCATGCTATATTTTTCATAAACTGTTTATTTAGTTGAAATTAATATTATCTCACCCTATAATTGTTTAGCATTAATTTGAGTTATGATTATCTTTTGCTGCTTACCCTTATTTGAATCGTTGAATATCTCTTGTAATTGCTCAACCTTAAAAGGAGTTTAGATAACCTATATCGTAGTCGACTTGCCTTTATTTGGAAATTATTTGACTTGTGTTGGCTTCTTATTGTTGACTTAAATATTGTGGATTCGTTGTTACATCTTGTTTACCCCTGGTTAAGTTGTTCTCTTTACACTTAGCATTCTTTACCGTGATTATTCCTTGTGAACGAGTTCTGCTATTTCCTTGTGATTTAAAGTCCTTGTATTGATTTACTCGTCGTACCTTGTATTAATGTCATTGTTGCTTTGTACTTGATGTGGTAATGTACGAGTTTTCTGCCGTGCTATAATTGTTGTCTTTGTTTGTTGCGCTGCATATTTAAATTGGGACTACAGACGTATTCCGGGAGATCACCCTGTACTGCATATCTAAATTGGTACTACTGGCGTATTCTAGGAGATTCCCCTGTACTGCATATTTAAATTGGGACTACAGACGTATTCCGGGAGATCCCCCTGTACTGCATATTTAAATTGGGACTACAGACGTATTCCGGGAGATCCCCCTGTACTGCATATTTAAATTGGGAGTACGAACATATTCCGGGAGATCCCCCGGCATTACATATTTAAATTGGGACTACATACATATTCCGGGAGATCCCCATATACTGTATTTTTAAAGTGGGACTACGGACGTATTCCAGGAGATCCCCTGTACTGCATATTTATTTTGAGACTACGGACGTATTCTAGGAGATCCTCCAGCACTGCATATTTATTTTGGGACTACGAACGTATTCCGGGAGATCCCCTGTATTGTATGATAAATTTGGAACTACGGGACGGGATCCCGGTAGATTTTATTGAAGACACTATGTTTGAAAGACATTTATTTGGAAAGTCCAATTGAAAAACATTTATCTTGAATAAAACTACGTTTGAAGAACATTTCTTTGGAAAAGTATATTTGAAAAGCGTTTATCTTGAAGAAAACTATGTTTGAAGGACATTTCTTTGAAAAAGTATATTTGAAAAACATTTATCTTGAAGAAAACTATGTTTGAGAGACATTTCTTTGGAAAAGTATATTTGAAAAGCATTTATCTCGAAAGAACTACGTTTGAAGATTTTTTATTCGTCAAGTTTATGTTCGAAGGAAGTATATTTCAAAAGAATTTTCTATTGAAGGGATTATATTTTAAAGCTTCCAATATAAAATTTGTGGGTAAAATTTTACACTTGAAGATTTTGACCAATTTATTGGGGTTGTTGGCTAAGGCCTAATGTGAAAACTATTGCAGTGCTGCGTTACTACTTGCCCTTACTGTATTGTGAATTCCGGATTTGGGTTGTGTTCCCGTCCATCCTTCGGTGTATTATTTTGGTAATCCGTTGTTGTTTACTGTGTCACGACCCAAAATCCATTAAGGCCGTGATGGCGCTGGACCCCACTGTCAGGCAAGCCAACACTTAATAAATAAATTAAATCTTTATTTTAAAATTCTCGAAGTCATTCCTTTTTCATTTTCTTAAATAATAATTAGTGAACTTCCATTGAGTAAACAATAATATCTTAGCAAAATTTAAATAGTGAATAAATCCCATAATTATCCCGAGACCCGGTGTCACAAGTGCATGAGCAAATTTTCTAGGAATTATACATGTACTACAATACTTTTTCGGAATACAAACTGGACAAGGAATTTAAAATAAAATACAATACATCTGAGGAAGACTTTTTCGGCTGCGGGTCGTTTCCGGATGGTGCAGCTCGTCTAAGTCTCCATGTCAGCCACATCACTGCGTCAAGCAAGGCCACTAGCTATGAACATACATGTGCAATAAAAATGCACAGCAAGTGTAGTATGAGTAAAAAACAACGTGTACTCAGTAAGTATCCCGCCTAACCTTGAAGAAGTAGTGACGAGAGTTCGACTTTGACACTTACTAGAGGTCCAACAATATCAAGTGCACTAAAGAAATTAATTAATATAAAGGAATGTAAATATATAAAACATACAAGTATAGATTACGTGGTACATTTTCCCTCTTCACAATTTACTCAACTCTCTACTACCAAGTTCCCTCCGTAATCGAAGCATATAAATAAATATAGTGGATTTCATCGAAGAGGCTGTCATAATCCAAATCAGGGGGGAAAAACCTCAGATGAACTGGCTTTTTGCCAAATATTTTGCACGGTTCCATGGGGATGATGTATATATATAGGAAATGCCGAGGCGAACGACCCGATCCAACATAAATGTAAATTGTGCATTGCCGAAGGGTCGAACAACGCGAACCATAGATGCATCTATTAACCTGCCGTGGTGTACGACCCGCTCCTATGAGAGTGTGGTACATAAATTCTGCCGATGCGAACGGCCCGATCCCATAAGAGTGGTGAAAATGAATCACCCCGCTCACGGAATATAAATTGCAAAGCGGTCACACATAAGCGTACACATTCAAACAGTCCATCTCGTCTATATCGGGAAACAATTACCCAAAAAATGACAATTTCGCTTTTAATGGTCACAAAGATAGTATTTAAATATTTTTCTAGAAATTCATTTGTCAAGTTCGATAAGGTTTAAACATTTTAAAATTCTTCAGTAAAGATACAAGTACGGAAAATAAAACATGCTTTCGGGTCCTAGACTACCCAGACATAAGCATAATAGTATCTATGCACGGACTCCCGTCACTTCGTGCGTACGTAGCCCCCACAAACAGTAGCACATATTTAATTAGTTCACGTATGAGGACAATTCCCCCTCACAAGGTTATAAAGGAGACTTACCTTGCTCCGAAGATTCATAATCGGCCTCCAAGCCCCTTGTAACGACCCGATCGGTCGTTTTGCGTTATCGGACCCCATTCCCCTAAATGAAACTTTCCATAGCGGCTTTTTTGTGATTTATGACTTGCGGGGACTGGTTTTCCGGGATTCGGAGGTGTTTAAAGTGCAATAAAAACAATTAGTTCCTTAAGGTTGGCCTTTTAAGGCCAAGTTTGACTTCGGTCAACATTTTAGGTAAACGACCTCAGAATCGAGTTTCGTCGGTTCCGGTAGCTTTGTGGGATGATTTCGGACCAGGGCGTATATTCAGAATTGGTTTTTGATGACCCGGGGGCATTTCAGCGCCCAATATTGAAATAAGAAGTTCCTTAAGTTCATATTTTGGTTTAGGATGTGTTTTTGTGTTATCGAGGTCCGAACGGAATTTCGAGATCGGGAATAGTTCTGTTATGTTAATTATGGCTTGCCTGCAAAATTTGGTGTCATTCCGAGTTGTATAGATCGGTTCGACATGTTGTTAGACAAGTCTAGAAAACTTAAAGTTCTTAAGTTCGGTTCTTGGGGTTTGGGGGTGTGATTTCTCGTTTTAGCATTGTTTTTTATGTTCCGAAGGCTCGAGCGAGTCCGTATCATGATTTGGGACTCGTTGGTATATTTGGACTAAGGCTCGGGTGGGCCCAGGTGCCTCCCGGGCACTTAACGGGGCTAGAAACCAGTGAAACATAGCTGCTGGTGCACCTGTTCTGGTGTGACCGCAGGTGCGGGACCGCTCCTGCGGTCCCAAGCATCGCAGGTGCGATCCCCCAGCGTCCTGGCTAATTATCGCAGGTGTGAGACAATATTCCACAGGAGCGGAGCCGCATGTGCGGTCTACACTACGTAGGTGCGGGCCCAGGCTCCCCGACCCATTTCCGCAGGTGCGAGATTTTTCTCGCAGGTGCGGTCCTCGAGCCACAGGTGTGAAAACACTGTCCAGGCAGTGTGTTTTTATACACGGGTTTTGAACACAATTTCTCATTTTCTTCTTCTTCCTTGGGCGATTTCCTCCATTGTTAAGGGGCTAACGACCTAGTCTTCTAAGGTAAGTAAACTCTACTCAAAAATTAGATTCATTCATGGATTTCTAGATTAATTAACTACCTAAATTAGTGAAAAATCAATAATTTGGGTAGTAACCTAGAACTTGTGATAATTTGAGAATTTTCTGTGAATTGGCTATGAAATCAAGTAAGAATCGTATATTAATGATCCTTAGGCTTTGGGTGAGTGTTCCCTTCAAGAATTATTGGAATCCGAGCGTGCGGGCCCGTGTTGGATTTTGGGAATTTCTCAAGAATGTTGAATTATGGAAAAAAATTAGGATAATTTCGCTATTTTTTAGCCTGCATTGATGTTATTATACCATATTTGGCTAGTTGCGAGTCCTCGGGTGTAGAGTTCGGAGATTCGGGTGCATCCTTGGTCCGAGGGGTAGATTCTACACGAGGTGAGTCTCCTTTCTAACCTTGTAAGGGGGAAATTGTCCCCTAGGTGATTTAAATGCTATATGTGACAATTTGTGGGGGCTACATACGTACAAAGTGACGAGAGTCCATACGTAGCGACTATTACTATTATGTCCGGGTAGTTAGGCCACATCATGCCTTGTGTTTTTCCTTGATATAAACTTTATGCGTGCTGAATTTACATTTCATATTTCTTACATCCCCAAAGTCATGAAATTTGAGAAAACTTGTAAGAAATTGATCATGGAAGGGTATTCTCTTTTAAGAAAGGAATAATGTATGTGCATGTGACTGCCTCGCAAATTGTATTCCGTGAGCGGAGTGTGATTTTCCCCAACTCTTATGAGATACGCACTTTTGGGATGGGCCGATCGATCCTTCGGCAGTGCGCAGAGATATTGAGAGATGCACTTTTGGGACAGGTTGGCCGATCCCTCGGCAGTGCATAGAGAGATTGAGAGACGCACTTTTGGGACGGGCCAGTCGATCCTTCGGCAGTGCGTAGAGAGGTTGAGAGATCCACTTTTGGGACGGGCCGATCGATACTTCGGCAGTGCAGAGAGAGGTTGAGAGGTGCACTTTTGGGACGGGCCGATCGATCCTTCGGCAGTGCATAGAGAGGTTGAGAGGTGCACTTTTGGGACGGGCCGATCGATCCTTCGGCAGTGCATAGAGAGGTTGAGAGGTGCACTTTTGGGAGGGGCCGATCGATCCTTCGGCAGTGCACGAGCGTAACTATCCTGTGACTCCGGCTGGTTGTCCTTACCCTGCATGCGTATGATTTATTTGTTATTAAATTTCATGCAATTGATCTGACAGATATATGGGTAAAAGTGAAGTAGAAATTATTTTATTCATCCTCAGTGTTCTTCCTGGATTTCAGTAGCTTACATATATACTTGTTGCTTCACTGCCTTACATGCCTACTATTTTTATTACATTCTGTTAAGTTATACTGTTGGACCTTAGTGAGTGTCATGTCGACTTCTCGTCACTATCTCTTCGAGTTTAGGCGGGATACTCAGTGGGTACATATATATATATATGTACATATATATATATATATATATGTACTCATGCTGCACTTCTGTACATAACTGTACATGTTTTGGGGCTGGTTTTTCTAGTTATCCGACCGGAGCTTGACATATTCCGGACCTGACTCCACGGTGAGCTGCCTCCCTTGGCGATTCCCAACTATGTTATGGAGTTATCTTTTGTTTATTTCTGTCTATATCCTTTCAGACAACAGTACCTCTTGTATCATCTTTTGTATATTCTACTAGTCGCCTACTGACTTGTGACACTAGTTCCTGGCACACACTTGGTAGATTCTTATTTTGGGGACTCTATATATATTGGATCACGATCATTTTGGCTGTATGTATTTAAATCGATAAATGATTCCTCTTTTATTTTAATAAGCTAAGGGTAGAACTTTGGGAAATATGTGGGGATGGTGTGTTAATAAGGAAACTCTCACTAATAAACAACCGTTGGCTTGCCTGACCCCGGTGTTGGGCGCTATCACGACCCGTGTGGGATTTTGAGTTGTGACAACGTGGTATCAAATCACTAGGTTCATGTAAGTCTCATGAGTCACGGGCGAACTCGGTAGAGTCTTGCAGATCGGTACGGAGACGTCTGTACTTATCTTCAGGAGGCTACACGGTGTTAGGAAACCTATATTTGTTCTTATTCTATCGTGCAGCCTATGATTTACTAAACTCCTTCTTCTATTCTCTCACAGATGGTGAGGACGCGTGCATCTGATGTTCCAAACCCGGGAAGGACCGTTACCCCCTACCGTCTGAGGCCGGGGGAGGGCACCAGCTCGTGGTAGGGGACGAGGGCGTCCCAGAGCTATACCGGTCCCGCCACCAGAGGAACCTATATTAGATGAGCAGGATGAGGTGCCTCCAGCAGATCTGGCACCCGTAGAGTTTATGACAGCGCCAGGCTTCCAGGCAGTCATGGACCGTATGATGAGATTCATGGACACCATGTCTCTGGCTGGTTTATTTCCAGCAGACCCTGCCACTTCACAGGCAGGAGGGGGAGCCTAGACCCCTACTTCCCAAGTCACAGGATCGACAACAGCATTACATCCCACCTCGGGTACACTGCCCGTGGATGTTATCCAGCTTGTAGCGGCAGCACTAGAGCCCAGACCAGCTGTGGGTGGCGACCAGCATAAGATGTTAGACAAATGGACCCGTTTGCGCCCTCCATTCTTTAGGGGTGAGCAAGGTGAGGATGCCCAGGACTTCATTGATAGGTTCAGGGATAGATTGCACAACATGGGGATCCTAGCGTCCCATGGAGTGGACTTCACTGCATTCCAGTTAGAGGGCAGAGCTCGCAGGTGGTGGCAATCTTATATTCTCAGCAGGCCAGCTGATTCTCCAACTATCATTTAGGAGCAGTTCACGCAGATGTTCTTGGATAGATATATTCCACCCTCTGAGAGGGAAGAGCTGAGGGGTCAGTTTGAGCGGTTAGAGAAGGGGCAGATGTCCGTGACAGATTATGAGGCCAGATTTTCAGAACTGCCACGCCATGCTCTTATGATATTGCCCACCGATGTTGAGAGAGTTTGGAGGTTTGTAGAAGGGTTGCATCTGGGTATTAGATCTACCATGGCTCGAGAGGTGGAGATGGGTACCCCTTATCAGCTCGTAGTGGAGATTGCTCGTAGGATTGAGAGTTAACGCTTGAGGAGCAGGGAGTAGGGTCAGCAGGACAAGAGGGCTAGGTTCCCAGGGGATTTTCAGAGGCGCCCCAGCTAGGGGAAGGGGTCAGCATAGTAGTGGTCAGCCCATCAGGCCTTTATATTCAGCACCTCCACCACCTCCTCGAGGTGTTCCAGTGAGGCCTCATTTTAGCGCCTTGCCAGAGTGTTCCTACCGTCCTCCAGCCATTCAGAGTTCACACAGCGGTTATTCCAGTCATCATAGATCCTCCGATCTTTATTTCAGTGCTATGCCTGAGGGCTCTCATCGCCCTCCGGCCCTTCAAGGATCTTCCTCGGGGCAGCAGACGGTGCCACCTAGACATTGTTATGAGTGTGGAGAGCCAGGTCATATGAGGAGGCAGTGTCCCCAGTATCGGGGCAAGTCCGACACCAGTAGTACGGCCACCTAGAGGTGGAGGACAGGCCGGCAGGGGTCGTCCTAGAGGTGGAGTCCAGTCAGGGGGAGGTCAGGCAGCTCCTGTTCACTCCGGTGGGGCTCAGTCTTCAGGTGCTCCTGCCAGGTTTTATGCTATTCCGGCACGATCAGATGCAGTGTCCTCAGACGCCGTGATCACATGTATTATCTCAGTATGTGGTAGAGAGGCTTCAATATTGTTTGATCCAGGATCCAGTTATTCATATATTTCAGCCCTATTTGCTCCTTTTATGGATGTCTCTCGAGAGTCTTTGGGATCTCCTATATATGTGTCCACTCCTGTGGGCGACTCTGTGGTGGTAGACCGGGTGTATCGGTCTTGTGTGATCACCTTCTATGAGTTCGAGACCAGAGCTGACCTTTTATTGCTCGACATGGTTAATTTTGAGGTTATTCTAGGCATGGATTGGCTATATCCCTATCATGCAGTGCTTGATTACCATGCCAAGACAGTTACTTTAGCCATGCCTGAGTCACCTAGGCTGGAGTGGAGGGGTTCTTCAGTTAGCGCAGCCAGCTGGGTTATTTCATTCTTGAAGGCTCCACATATGGTAGAGAAGGGTTGTCTAGCCTATTTGGCTTATGTGCGGGACACCACCGCCGAGTCTCCGAAGATTGATTCCGTTCCAGTTGTTCGAGAGTATGCTGATGTATTTCCTTCGGATCTTCCAGGCATGCCTCCGGACCGTGATATTTACTTCTGTATTGATTTATATCCAGACACCCAGCCTATATCCATTCCTCCATATCGTATGGCTCCGAAAGGGTTGAACGAGTTGAACGAGTTGAAGGAGCAGCTTGAGGAGTTGTTAGCTAAGGGGTTCATCAGACCGAGTGTATCGTCGTGGGGTGCTCCAGTTTTATTTGTGAAGAAAAAGGATGGGTTTATGCGGATGTGTATTGATTACCGCCAGTTGAACAAGGTCACTATTAAGAACAAGTATCCATTTCCACCCATCGATGATTTGTTTGACTAGTTGCAGGGTGCTCGTGTGTTTTCTAAGATTGATTTGAGATAGGGGTATCATCAGTTGAGGATTCGGGCTTCAGTTGTTCCGAAGACTGCTTTTCGTACGAGATATGGCCATTATGAGTTCCTGGTGATGTCCTTTGGCTTGACCAATGCCCCAACAGCATTCATGGACTTGATGAATAGGGTGTTCAGGCCGTATATTTATTCCTTCGTCATTGTCTTCATTGATGACATTTTGATTTACTCCCGTAGCTTGGGGGAGCACGAGCAGCATTTGAGAGTTGTGCTCCAGACTTTGCGAGAACAGAAGCTATACGCTAAGTTCTCCAAGTGTGAGTTTTGGTTGGATTCCGTGGCATTTTTGGGGCATGTGGTATCCGGAGAGGGTATCAAGGTTGATCCTCAGAAGATCAAGGCAGTTCAGAGTTGTTCGCGTCCTACTTCAGCTACAGAGATCAGGAGATTTTTGGGCCTAGAAGGTTATTATCGCCGATTTGTGGAAGGTTTCTCTTATATTGCAGCTCCATTGACTAGATTGACTCATAAGAATGCCCCGTTTCAATGGTCTGACGAGTGTGAGGCGAGCTTTCAGAAGCTCAAGACAGCATTGACCTCAGCGCCAGTTCTAGTATTGCCTTCCGGTTCTAGGATGTACACGGTATATTGTGACGCTTCACGCGTTGTCTTGGGTTGTGTATTGATGCAGGAGGGGAGAGTTATTGCTTATGTTTCACGCCAGCTGAAGGTTCATGAGAAGAATTACCCTGTGCATGATTTGGAGTTGGCGGCGATTGTTCATGCTCTTAAGATCTGGAGGCACTATTTGTATGGGGTATCCTGTTAGGTTTATACAGACCATCGTAACTTACAGACGGATCTTAATTTGAGGTAGCACAGATGGCTTGAGTTTTTGAAGGATTATGATATCACTATTCTTTATCACCCGCGCAAGGCTAATGTGGTGGCAGATGCTTTGAGCAGGAAGGCGAAGAGTATGGGTAGCTTGGCTTATATTGCAGCGGAGGAGAGACCTCTAGCCTTGGACATTCAGTCCCTGACCAATCGCCTGGTGAGATTAGATCTTTCGGAGCCTCATCGAGTTTTGGCACACCTGGTTGCTCAGTCTTCGTTATTGGGACAAATTAAGGTCCGGTAGTTCTATGATCCCTGCTTAGCAGAGCTTCGGGAGACAGTGGTTCAGGGTAGGGCCAAGGAGATTACTATTGGTGAGGATGGTGTTCTGAGACTTCAGGGCCGCTTATGTGTTCCTAATGTTGATGGCCTGAGGGAGAGGATTCTAGGAGGCACACAGTTCTCGATATTTTATTCATCTTGGTGCTACGAAGATGTATCATGATTTGAAGCAGCATTTCTAGTGGAGGCGAATGAATAAGGACATTGTGGAGTATGTGACCAGGTGCCTTAATTGCCAGCAGGTTAAGTATGAGCACAAGAGGCCAGGAGGCCTACTTCAGCAGATGCCCATTCCTGAGTGGAAATGGGAGTGCATTGCTATGGACTTCATGGTTGGGTTGCCTCGGACTTTGTGGAAGGTTGACGCGGTTTGAGTCATTGTGGATAGATTGACCAAATCAGAGCATTTCATTCCAGTGGCCACTACTTATACATCTGAGAGGTTGGCCCAGATCTACATTCGGGAGATAGTCCGGTTGCATGGTGTGCTGGTGTCCATTATATCAGATCGAGGTCCTCAGTTCACCTCGCACTTCTGGAGAGCATTGCATAGTGAGATGGGCACCCAGATAGACCTCAGCACAACATTTCACCCTTAGACTGATGGTAAGTCAGAGCGTACAGTTCAAATATTGGAGGACATTCTCAGGGCATGTGTGATTGATTTCGGGGGTTAGTGGGACCAGTTCTTGCCTTTGGTCGAGTTTGCTTACAATAATAGTTATCAGTCCAGCATTGAGATGGCACCCTTTGAGGCTTTGTATGGTCGGCGATGTTGTTCTCCTATCGAGTGGTTTGAGCCTGGCGAGGCTAAGTTATATGGCACCGACCTGGTGAGGGATGCCTTGGAGAAAGTGAAGCTGATTCAGGAGAGGCTCTGTACAGCACAGTCCAGACAAAAGAGTTACGCGAATCAGAGGGCGCGTGAGGTATCATTTATGGAGGGAGATATGGTCCTATTGAAAGTCTCGCCTATGAAGGGTATTATGAGGTTTGGGAAGAAGGGCAAGTTGAGCCTGAGGTTTATAGGTCCATTCGAGGTGTTGAGGTGAGTTGGGGAAGTTGCCTATGAGCTGGCCTTGCCTCCCAGTTTATCAGGAGTTCACCCAGTTTTTCATGTATCCATGCTCCGGAGGTACCACGCCGACTTCTCTCATGTGGTCGATTTCAGCACTATCCAGTTGGATGAGAGGTTGGGCTACGAGGAGGAGCCAGTTGCTATTATTGATAGGCAGGACCGCCAGTTGAGGTCCAAGAGAGTTTCTGTCGTAAAGGTCCGATGGAGGGGCCAACCAGTTGAGGAGGCCACCTGGGAGTCCGCAGAGGACATGCGGAGCAGATATCCACACTTATTCAGCACTTCAGGCATGATTCTAGACCCGTTCGAGGACGAACATTTGTTTAAGAGGTGGAGAATGTAACGACCCGACCGATCGTTTTATGTTAACGGACCCTGTTCCCATAAATGAAACTTCCCATAGCGGTTTTTTGTGATTTATGACTTGTGGGGACTGGTGGTCCGGGATTCGGAGGTCTTTAGAGTGCAATAGGAACAATTGGTTCCTTAAGATTGGCCTTTTAAGGCTAAGTTTGACTTCGGTCAACATTTTGGGTAAACGACCTCAGAATCGAGTTTCATCAGCTTCGGTAGCTTCGTGTGATGATTTTGGACCTGGGCGTATGTTTGGAATGGGATTTTGATGACCCAGGGGCGTTTCGGCGCCCAATATTTAAATAAGAAGTTCCTTAAGTTCATATTTGGTCTGGGACGTGTTTTTGTGTTATCGAGGTCCGAACGGAATTCCGAGACCGGGAATTGTTCCGTTATGTTAACTATGGCTTGCCTGCAAAATTTGATGGCATCCCAAGTTGTATAGGTCGGTTAGGCACGTTGTTAGCGAAGTCTAGAAAACTTAAAGTTCTTAAGTTCGGTTCTTGGGGTTTGGGGTGTGATTTCAAGTTTTAGCGTTGTTTTGGGTGTTCCGAAGGCTCGAGCGAGTCCATATCATACTTTGGGACTCGTTGGTATATTTGGACTAGGGCTCGGGTGGGCCCAGGTGCCTCCTGGGCACCTAACGGGGCTAAAAACCAGCAAAACATAGCTGATGGTGCACATGTTTTGGTGTGACCATAGGTGCGGTTGCCCAGTTGCAGGTGCGGGACCGCTCCTGCGGAACCCAGCATCGCAGGTGCGATCCCCCAGTGGCTTGGCCAATTATCGAAGGTGCGGACAATATTCCGCAGGCGCGGAGCAGTAGGTGTGGTCTACACTCTGCAGGTGCGGGCCCAGGCTCCCAGCCCATTTCCGCAGGTGTGAGATTTTTCTCGCAGGTGCAGTCCTCGAGCCACAGGTGCGAAAACACTGTCCATGCAGTGTGTTCTTATACACGGGTTTTGAACACATTTTCTCATTTCCTTCTTCTTCCTTGGGCGATTTCCTCCATTGTTAAGGGGCTAACGACTTGTTATTCTAAGGTAAGTAAACTCTACTCAAAAGTCAGCTTCATGCATGGATTTCTAGCTTAATTAACTACCTAAATTAGTGAAAAATCAAGAATTTGGGTAGTAACCTAGAACTTGTGATAATTTGAGAATTTTCTGCGAATTGGCTATGAAATCTAGTAAGAATTGTATATTAATGATCCTTAGGCTTTGGGTGAGTGTTCCCTTCGAGAATTATTGGAATTCGAGCGTGCGGGCCTGGGGTTGGATTTGGGGAATTTCTCAAGAATGTTGAATTATGGAAAAAAAATTAGGATAATTTCCCTATTTTTAGCATGCATTGATGTTATTATACCGTATTTGTCTAGTTGCGAGTCCTCGGGTGTAGAGTTCGGAGATTCGGGCGCATCCTTGGTCCGAGGGGTAGATTCTACACGAGGTGAGTCTCCTTTCTAACCTTGTAAGGGGAAAATTGTCCCCTAAGTGATTTAAATGCTATATGTGACAATTTGTTTGGGCTACGTACGTACAAAGTGACGAGAATCCGTACGTAGCGACTATTATTATTATGTCCGGGCAGTTAGGCCATATCATGCCTTATGTTTTTCCTTGATATGAACTTTATGCGTGCTGAATTTACAATTCATATTGCTTACATCCCCAAAGTCATGAAATTTGAGAAAACTTGTAAGAAATTGATCATGGAAGGGTATTCTCTTTTAAGAAAGGAATAATGTATGTGCATGTGACCGCCTCGCAAATTGTATTCCGCGAGCGGAGTGTGATTTTCTCCCACCCTTATGAGAGACGCACTTTTGGGAAGGGCCGATCGATCCCTCGACAGTGCGCAGAGAGATTGAGAGATGCACTTTTGGGACGGGCCGGCCGATCCCTCGGCAGTGCATAGAGAGATTGAGAGACACACTTTTGGGACGGGCAGTTCGATCCTTCGGCAGTGCGTAGAGAGGTTGAGAGATGCACTTTTGGGACGGGCCGATCGATCCTTCGGCAATGCATAGAGAGGTTCAGAGGTGCACTTTTGGGACGGGTCGATCAATCCTTCGGGAGTGCACGAACGTGACTATCCTGTGACTCCGGCCGGTTGTCCTTACCCTACATGCGTATGATTTATTGTTATTAAATTTCATGCAATTGATCTGACATATGGGTAAAAGTGAAGTAGAAATTGTTTTATTCATCCTCAGTGTTCTTCCTGGATTTCAGTAGCTTACATATATACTTTTTTCTTCACTGCCTTACATGCCTACCGTTTTTATTACATTTTGTTAAGTTATACTGTTGGACCTTAGTGAGTGTCATGTCGGCTTCTCGTCACTACCTCTTCGAGGTTAGGCGGGATACTCACTGGGTACATATATATGTATTTATGTACTCATGCTGCACTTCTGTACTTAACTGTACAGGTTCTGGGGCTGGGGCTGGTGTTTCTAGTTATCCGACCGGAGCTTGACATATTCCGGATCTGACTCCACGGTGAGCTGCCTCCCTTGGCGATTCCCAGCTATGCTATGGAATTATGTTTTGTTTAATTCTGTCTATATCCTTTCAGACAACAGTACCTCTTGTATCATCTTTTGTATATTCTACTAGTCGCCTACTGACTTATGGCACTAGTTCCTGACACACATTTGGTAGATTCTTATTTTGGGAACTGTATATATATTGGATCACGATCATTTTGGCTGTATGTATTTAAATCGATAAATGCTTCCGCTTTTATTTTAATAATCTAAGGTTAGAACTTTGAGAAATATGTGGGGATGGTGTGTTAATAAGGAAAATCTCACTAATAAACAACCGTTGGCTTGCCTGACCCCGGTGTTGGGCGCCATCACGACCCGTGTGGGATTTTGGGTTGTGACACCCTTCCGACGACTCAAATTGATGTCACAACGCCCCAAAACTATCCAAATAACGGGCAAACCAATGAACATATACCCCAATACTTATAACAATTTAATTTATATAAATCCTAATTCCGCTCGAAAAGTTGACAAAATTACCCTCGGGCCCACGCGCCCGGATTCCAAAATTTCTCGAAGATAAACTCTACCCGTAGCCTTACTTACTCAAATATACAATATACTCTAATTTCATGCTCAAATTCGTGGTCAAAATCCAAGAATGCAAATTCTAAGTTTTTCTCCAAAAATCCCAAATTTCTACTAATTTCTATGACCAAATCTATATACAGCCTTGTATTTTAACTTGAGATGAGTAGAAACAACTTACCTTGAAATAGATGACGAAAATCCCCACTTGAAGCTCTCCATAAATCGCCCAACCAAGAGAAAAATGAAAGAAATGGCAAAGACCTCGGTTATAAAAATGCACACTGCCTCCAGTCCTTCCGCACCTGCTGTTACTACGCCCGCACCTGCGGCTTCCTCATTCCCCAGCCAGTTCCGCACCTACACTCCCCCGTGCGCATCTATGCCTTCGCAGGTGCGGAAATAACCTTGCACCTGCATCCCCCAGCCAAGCCATCCTTTTCCGCTTCTGCGACCCCTTAGTCGCACCTGCGGTGCCGCACCTGCGACCAAAACCTCGCAGGTGCGGTCACACCAGATGACAGCAGCCTCAGCTTTCTCTCAAACTCCAAATGTGATCCGTTAACCACCCGGAATCCACCCGAGGCCCCCAGGACCCCGTCTAATTACACCAACCTATTCCAAAACAATACAGACCTGCCCGAGGCCTCAAATAACATCAAAACAATGGATCGCATCACAATTCAATCTTTATGAACTTTGAAATTTTCAACTTCTACATTCGATGCCGAAACCTATCAAATTACGTTCGATTGACCCCAAATTTTGCACACAAGTCATATTCAACATTAGGATCTGCTCCAACTTTTGGAATCGCATTCTGGCCCCGATATCAAAATTTCTACTTCCGGTCGAATTTCTCAAAAACCTTCATATTTCTGTCTTTAGCCAAACGACTTCAAAATAACTTACGGACCTCCGAATTTACTTCTGATCGCGCTCCCAACTCCAGAATCACCATACGTATCTATTCCCAGACTCGGAATCCCAAACGGACATCAATATCACAGAAATGCACTTCAACCCAAACTTATGAAATTTCTTCTAAAATGCTGACTTCAACAATATGCGTCGAAATGCTCCCGGGTCATCCAAAACCCGATCCGAACATACGTCCAAGTCCGAAATCATCATACAAACCTGTTGGAGCCTTCAAATCCTGATTCTGAGGTCGTTTACTAATCCAATATTAGTCGATACTTCCAACTTAAGGCTTCTGAAATGAGAGTTTTCTTTCCAAATTGACTCTAAACTTCCCGAAATTCAATTCCGACCACACCTACAAGTCATACTACCTGAAATGAAGCTATTCATGGCCTCGAACCGCTGAACGACGCGCTAGGGCTCAAAATGACTGGTCGGGTCGTTACATTCTCTCCCGCTTAAACATACATTCGTCCTCGAACGTGCTAGGAGCTTCTCTGGAGTTGTACGAAACCACTGTTTAACACCTCGTGCACCTGCCCGTTCTACCACAACCCAGTTGACTACATTATCTCGGTCAAATACAAAGATATCCTCTTTTATTTAGGCAATGGGCCTTAGAACCAGGTTTCCATCATCCGAAATCCTCTGCCAGGACTGTTTCCAATATATGAACACCGTATCAACTACCACACGATGTACCAGAACATGACTGCATACCTTTGCTGAATTAGCACCATGCACCGCATAATTCATCATCTAACCACGATGACATTCCCTGAACCTTAATAGCCAAAATTTCACAAATCTGATGCTCCCGATGCACCTCATGACATACATATAGGTCCTGCTATAACGCTTACGATACCACCATAACGGAGGAGATGTGTAGAAATTTACAACCAACTGTAGAGTTAACCAATCATTGAATCTATCCTCTCGACTAGAATCATCACCTCATTATGAACCGAATAATGGTATTTGTCCTTTAATACACTTCACAAAATCTTATCGCACTGATCCCTGGTCCAATAATCTCGTCTCACCTAGTATGAATTGCTCAGACAACAAATCACCCCAAACATGACCAACAATATCACATGATACCACAACGCGCCAATAAGCCATAACTCGAACATGATACATAAAGAAATGACTCAGGAAAAGAATACTCAACTCACACTACTTATTATGAACTCTCCTCAGAAAATAGAAAGCAAAACACAAGAAAATAGATATAGGGAACTGTACTCAACATCACACTGTTGCGGCGCGCAACCCGATCCAAATAACATGCCCATGGCGGCGTGCCACCCGATCCAAATAACATAATCATGGCGGCGTACCACCCGATCCAAATAACATAAAATTCACGTAAGAAGACACACACCGAGCTAAATTGCTCATTACCAAAAATATAAAACATCGGTCACAAGCACGCTAAGTGCACAATACCATCCTGGGGGGATTGATAGAGCCATACGCTACAAAACTCAAGCACAATTGAGGTGCGATACATAATCTGAATCTTAGGAGCTATCTTGCTCACATAACATCATCACTACGCGGGAACTCAACACATAGGAAAATATCAAGTTGTTTCCCAACTGAATCCCTTTTTCTTACTCATCCGAGCTCATGACAGCCTTGTCAACACCGAACCACAACCTCGATCCTTACTTCCAGTTACATACTGCTTACTGCACCTAACATGCCAATATGAGATAGCGCAAGAATTCCATCATGACTTCTGAACCACTAATAGGGTGAACACTTCATCACATAGAAACCTTTTTCTTACCTCAATTCAATTCGTACTCACCGCAGGAATAATGATAACCCCAATCAACACATAGAAACTCAATTTGCACTCACCTTGAGTGACTCCATTCCATGAGACCATTTCGTTTCCAGACCCATGAACCGTTTCATGCCCTCATTGCACGCATATTCACATCTTTGACCGGTATACCCATTCTGATAACCCTTCCAGGAACCCGAAGTCATTTTCTCCTTTTTATGAACCCCAATGCTACTCTACACGCCGAAGATAACGTAGAACACTCCAATTGTTTTCTCTTGCCGATGATTCTACTGCAAAAGCTCGATTCTTAACCATACAGTGGGATCGAAATCCTTAGACACCACCTTCTAACCTTTGAATCCATTGGAACCATTGTTGAGAGTCACACACTTTGGCTTGGTCCCGAATATAATCAACTTTACGACTTTGCTAGCACCTGAACACCCATCTTGATAAAACACCCGACTGAATCCCTTCACTTGTAAATTACGTATGTACTAAGCATAAATCTAGAATCTTTCCAAAGCCTAAACCTGATTCAATAAGGCCAACCCTTGCACACCTTTATCAAATCCCATGCTCAATTACTATTCTACTCCTTTCCCCTTAGCTGCAATAACTTGCCAATACGCCGACAATCCGCAACCCGATGAGAAAATAATCTTGCAACCCAATCGCAGGCGGTGGGACTCTCCCACTTAGCCCGAAGCTGCTCCTTGCACCACTCTAGAACCCACCGAAATTCTCTCTGCATTGCTGATATGATCTTGCTCAACCAACCCGTCAAATTCTTCTAAATTCTCCTGTTAGCATTCCATGAATACTCAAATTCCCTCGCATCCTTCACATATTCGGACTCTTACCGAATAGCCACTGGAATTCCTTGTAGAAACTTGCCAACCACACGACCGGTAACCTGCTCACATGATATAACCCTCCTGCGGAAATTACCAATTGACACCTTCCAACGACGTTGTACTGCACAATCTCTACGATATCAATACCCCATCCTACGCCCTCCCTCATTTACCAACTTTACCAGTCCGTCCGCTCCTCATGGACATCCACTAAAAGCGCGACGACATCTTCCAATTCACCGCTATATTGCATCCTTCTTCATCCCGAACAACTCCTCTCTGTCGTATCCAACCTTCCGCCGAAATAGCCATTCAATTTAAGTCTGTGGACCCAATCACCGTCTACTAAAATTCTCAAATCACTCCAAACTTCCCCTCAAGAGGTGTATTTATCTTACCACAGAACTCATATGCTACGCTTCCACTCTCCCACTTTGTTTAAACTCACTCCTGCAAGCAACTACCTGACTTCCTTTTCTTACACCTGGACTTTTAGAAATCCAACCATCACCTGACACTTCCCACGTGTCCTTCCTCATCCCTTGCTTCCCAGACGTTGCCTTAGGCCAACAACTATATTGGTAGCACTTAAACCAGCAGATCACCACAACTTCAAACCTTCCCGAAGATCATCTTTCCTGAGCCGACTGCATTAGAAGTACCTATTCAGTCCTGAACCAGCGCACACCACGATCTCTGACAACCGCTTCTTCAATATTACTGCGCAACACTCTGACCCAATGCAACCGAAGAAACTATAACACCGGCGAACTTAACATATTTTATTCGATCAAAGACGACGATATCACATCGTCGATGAATGTTCCACCTCACTTGAAAACACCAAGTATTATTACTTTATCAACCCGATCATGCACATTTATAGTCCAATTGCCTTTCCTCTGCCGGAAATAAAATACTGAAACCTCGGAATCACGCTCTGAGAAGACCTTCTCCCAAGTCATTCATTGTCCCAACACATGGGCAAGCTTCTTATCATTATATAAATACCGCGCGATAACCATTCATAAGCATCATAGCAAATCTGCGCATAACCTCAAATCTTTCAGAAGTGCAGCTATCAGCTAAAACAACATAATATCCTTCCGCAGAGCAATGACAATAGCCCCAACCAACTGTGCATGGAAAAATGTCACGCACCATATATGTAGTACCATTACAATTCTTCAAATCCTCGATTATAGTAAGCGCTTTGTGACGTGTAAGATTGAGTAAGAAGAAATATAGGCATAAACATCAAAGGAATCAAACCGCACGATAAAGAATCAAGAAGTGAAGTACTCCTAATAGCCCTGTAGCCTCTCGAAGATAAGTACAGACGTCTCTGTACCGATCTGCAAGACTCTACTAGACTTTCTCATGACTCGTGAGACCTAAGGGAACCTAGTGCTTTGATACCATGTTGTCACGACCCAAAATCCATTAAGGTCGTGATGGCGCCGGACCCCATTGTCAGGCAAGCCAACACTTAATAAATAAATTAAATCTTTATTTTAAAATTCTCGAAGTCATTTCTTTTTCATTTTCTTAAATAATAATTAGCGAACTTCCACTGAGTAAACAATAATATCTTAGAAAAATTTAAATAGTAATTAAATCCCATAATTATCCCAGAACCCGGTGTCACAAGTGCATGAGCAAATTTTCTAGGAATTATACATGTACTACAATACTTGTCCGGAATACAAACTGGATAAGGAATTTAAAATAAAATACAATACATTTGAGGAAGACTCTACCGGCTGTGGGTTGTCTCCGGATGGTGCAGCTCATCTAAATCTCCAAGTCAATCACATCACTACGTCAAGCAGGGCCACTAGCTATGAACGTACTNTAAATACATAAGACATACAAGTATAGATTACGTGGTACATTTTCCCTCTTTACAATTTACTCAACTCTCTACTAGCAAGTTCCCTCCGTAACCGAAGCATATAAATAAATATAGTGGATTTCATCAAAGAGGTTGTCATAATCCAAATCAGGGGGAAAACCCTCAGATGAACTGGCTTTTTTCCAAATATTTCGCACGATTCCATGGGGATGATGTATATATAGAGGAAATGCCGAGGCGAACGGCCCGATCAAACGTAAAAGTAAATTTTGCATTGTCGAAGGGTCGAATGGCGCAAACCATAAATGCATATATTAACCTACCGTGGCGTACGGCCTGCTCCCATGAGAGTGTGGTACATAAATCCTGCTGAGGCGAACGACCCGATCCCATAAGAGTATGGTACATAAATCCTGCCGAGGCGAATGGGCCGATCCCATAAGAGTGGTGGAAATGAATCACCCCGCTCGCAGAATATAAATTTTGAAGTGGTCACACATAAGCGTACACATTCAAACAGTCCATACCATCTATATCGGGAAACAATTACCCAAGAAATGACAATTTCGCTTTTAATGGTCACAAAGATAGTATTTAAATATTTTCTAGAAGTTCTTTTGTCAAGTTCGATAAGGTTTAAACATTTTAAAATTCGTCAGTAAAGATACAAGTACGGCAAATAAAACATGCTTTCGGGTCCTAGACTAACCAGGCATAAGCATAATAGTAGCTACGCACGAACTCCCGTCACTTCGTGCGTACGTAGCCCCCACAAACAGTAGCACATATTTAGTAAGTTCACCTAAGGGGACAATTTCCTCTCACAAGGTTAGAAAGGAGACTTACCTCGCTTCGAAGATTCATAACCGGCCTCCAATCCCCTCCGGTGATTTGGTCCGAACCTCGAGTTTCGACCAAGCGAGCCCGGGGTCGAATTTTGGTATTTTTGGAAGAATGATGGGAAATGCATATTTAGGATTTGGGATTGAATTATTGAGTCATTATTGATATTGTTGAGTCTATTATGTCTAGATACTATTGTTTCGGAGTTGGATTCAAGAGGAAAAGAAATGCTAGAGACTTGATTTGGATTCTTGGAATCGAGGCAAGTGTTTGGCCTAACCCTAGCTTGAGGGAATAGGTGTTGAGTCATATGTGCTACGTGTTATTATCATGTTCAATGTATAGGTGAGGTGACGAGTACCTATACCTTTTTGTCAAGCATGTGCATGAGTCATATCTTATGGTATATGTGTTTTTCTTCGATATCCACTATGTTATGAAGTAGCTTCTATTTTGGAGATTATTCAATTGTTGGAAAATAATTGGTTGGGAATACTGTTGATTAGTTGTTCGGTTGAGGATTGTTTCAGTTATGTTGTACGTTCAGTGAGATTGATTATAGATAGGTCCCTTGCCGGGACGGTGATATTTCTGTTATTGTTCCCTTGCCGGGATGGTGGTATTTTCGTTATTGTTCCCTTCCCGGGATGTTGTAAAATATTGTTTTGTATTGTGGTTCTTCCTTGCCAAATTGTTGTTCTGATT
>MDKI01201479.1:0-14520 GCA_005239505.1 Nicotiana paniculata | reverse complement strand
AAATAGAGTTTAATCAACCAATCAAAAATATATTAATATCACAATAAGTTTATTCCCCAACGGATTCTACCAAACATTAGCTAAACATGTTCAAAAGAATCAAATCTAAAATAACTTGCATAATTAAACTACAAAGTAATGAAGAAAATATGTACAAATTGATGTTTTGCCGTCCTTGATCCTCTCTAATCTCGAATCTCTTTGTAGTTGTGTTTTAGGAGTCTATTTATAGGTTTAGGGTGAACCCTAACCGTGTAGGAGACTTCTATTTCAATTGGAAAACACTTAAACCCGTCAAAACTCGGATTTGGCCGAACTGGGCAGCCCATGGCGATTGGACCCAAACGCCTGGCTAACGCCAGGTAGGGTCAGGGTGTGTGGCTCTGCCACCCGGCTATCGCCCGGAAGTCTCCTTTCGCGTATCTTTCGATGTATTTGCATCTCTTTAGCTCTGTTTCCATCTCCAATTCACCTACACATGAAATAAACTCCATTAAGCACATAACAAGTGTATTTTTATCATTAATGCGCATAAAATGTAAGGTATATCACATGTTAAACTATGCAATTTAGTCTCGCATCATGTGGTTACATTATGTTGGTTCGAGACCAGAGCGGACCTTCTGTTACTTGATATGACTGATTTCAAGGTCATCCTGGCCATGGATTGGTTATCCCCTTATCACGATGTCTTAGATTGCCATGCCAAAACGATTACCCTAGCCATGCCCGAGTAGCCGAGATTGGAGTGGATATGTTCCTCAGTTAGTGCCGCTAGTCGGGTTATTTGTTTCCTGAAGGCTCGACATATGGTCGAGAAGGGTTGTTTGGCTTATCTTATATGTGCGGGACACAACCGCCGAGTCTCCGACGATTGATTCAGTTCCAGTAGTTTGAGAGTTTGATGATGTATTCCCTTCAGACCTTCCAGGCATGCCACCTGATCGTGACATTGATTTTTGCATTGACTTAGCTCCAGGTACCCAGCCTATATCTATTCCCCCGTACCGTATGGCTCTGAAGGAATTGAGGGAATTGAAAGAACAACTTGAGGAGTTGTTGGCTAAGGTTTTTATCAGACCGAGTGTATCGCCTTGGGGTGCTTCAGTGTTATTTGTGAAAAAGAAGGATGAGACTATGCAGATGTGTATTGACTACCGCCAGTTGAACAAGGTCACCATAAAAAACAAGTACCTATTGCCGGGTATAGATGATTTATTTGACCAGTTGCAGGGTGCTCGGGTGTTTTCTATGATTGACTTGAGATCGGGGTACAATCAGCTGAAGATTTGGGACTCGGATGTTCCAAAGACGACCTTTCGTACAAGATATGGTCATTATGAGTTCCTGGTGATGTCCTTTGGCTTGACTAGTGCCCCAACATCATTTATAGACTTGATGAACAGGGTTCTCAGGCCTTATATTGATTCTTTTGTCATCGTCTTCATTGATGACATTCTGATTTACTCACGTAGCCTGGGGAAGCATGAGCAACATTTGAGAGTTGTGCTCCAGACTTTGCGAGAACAGAAGTTGTATGCTAAGTTCTCCAAGTGTGAGTTTTTGTTGGATTCTGTGGCATTCTTGGGGCATGTGGTATCCGAAGAGGGTATCAAGGTTGATCCTAAGAAGATTGAGGCAGTTCATAGTTGGCCACCGCCTACTTCAGCTACAGAGATCAGGAGCTTCTTGGGTCTAGCAGGTTATTATCGCCGATTTATGGAGGGTTTTTCATCCATTGCAACTCCTCTGACTAGATTTACTCAGAAGAATGCCCCATTCCGATGGTCCGACTAGTGTGAAGCGAGCTTTCAGCAGCTCAAGACAGCATTTACCTTAGCACCAGTTCTAGTGTTGCCTTTCCGGTTCTGGGATGTATACAGTTTATTGCGACGCTTCACGCGTTGGCTTGGGTTGTGTGTTGATGTAGGAGGGGCGAGTTATTGCATATGCTTCACGACAACTGAAGGTTCATGAGAAGAATTACCCTGTGCACGATCTGGAGTTGGCGGCGATTGTTCATGCTCTTGAGATTTGGAGGAACTACTTGTATGGGGTGCCTTGTGGGGTTTATACAGATCACCGCAGTTTGCAGCACTTGTTCAAGCAAAAGGATCTTAACTTGAGGCAGTGTAAGTGACTTGAGTTGCTGAAAGATTATGACATCACCATTCTTTATCATCCGGGCAAGGCAAACGTGGTTGCAGATGCCTTAAGCAGGAAGGCGGAGAGTATGGGTAGTTTGGCTTTCATTTCAGCAGAGGAGAGACCTCTAGCTTTGGACATTCAGTCCTTGGATAATCGCCTGGTGAGGTTGGACCTTTCAGAGCCCAACCGAGTTCTCGCACGTGTGGTTGCTCAGTCTTCATTATTGGGGGAGATCAAGGCTCAACAGTTTGATGATCTACGCCTGGCAGAGCTGCTGGAGACGGTGGTACATGGTGGTGCCAAGGAGGTTTCTATCGGCGAGGATGGTGTTCTGAGACTTCGGGTCGCTTGTGTGTCCCCAATGTTGATAGCCTGAGGGAGAGGATTCTAGAGGAGGCTCTAGTTCGCGGTATTCTATTCATCCTGGTGCTACGAAGATGTATCGTGATTTGAGGCAGCATTTCTGGTGGAGGCGGATGAATAAAGACATAGTGGAGTATGTGTCTAGGTGTCTAAATTGCCAGCAAGTTAAGTATGAGCACCAGAGGCCAGGAGGCCTACTTCAGAAGATGCCTATACCTGAGTGGAAATGGGAGCACATCATTATGAACTTCGTAGTTGGATTGCCTCGGACTTTGTGGAAGGTTGATGCGGTTTGGGTCGTTGTGGACAGGTTGACCAAGTCGGCATATTTCATTCCAGTAGATACTGCTTATACTTCTGAGAGGTTGGCCCAGATCTACATTTGGGAGATAGTTCGGTTGCACGGCGTGCCTGTGTCCATTGTATCAGATCGAGGCCCTCAGTTCACCTCGCACTTCTGGAGAGCCGTACAGAGTGAGTTAGGCACCCGGGTAAAGCTCAGCACAGCATTCCACCCTCAGACCGACGGGCAGTCGGAGTAGACAGTTCAGATATTGGAGGACATGCTCAGGGCATGTGTGATTGACTTTGGAGGACAGTGGAACCAGTTCTTGCCTTTGGCCGAGTTTGCTTATAATAATAGTTATCAGTCCAGCATTGAGATGGCTCCCTTTGAGGCCTTGTATGATCGACGATGTCGTTCCCCCATCGGGTGGTTTGATCCTGGCGAGGATAAGCTATATGGCACCGATCTGGTGAAGGATGCTTTGGATAAGGTGAAGTTGATTCAGGAGAGACTTCGCACAGCACAGTCCAGACAGAAGAGTTACGCAGATCAGAAGGCGATCAGAAGGCACGTGATGTATCATTTATGGAGGGCGAGAAAGTTCTCTTGAAGGTATCGTCGATGAAGGGTATTATGAGGTCTGGTAGGAAGGGCAAGCTGAGCCCAAGGTTTATAGGCCCATTTGAGGTGTTGAGACGAGTTGGGGAGGTTGCTTATGAGCTTGCTTTACCTCCCCGTTTATCAGGGGTTCATCCGGTCTTTCATGTGTCCATTCTCTGGAGATACCACGCCGACTTCTCTCACATGATAGATTTCAGCACCATTCAGTTGGACGAGAGGTTGGGCTACGAGGAGGAGCCAGTTGCTATTATTGACAGGCAGGATCGCCAGTTAAGGTCCAAGAGGGTTTCTGTCGTAAAGGTCCAATGGAAGGGCCAACTGGTCGAGGAGGCGACTTGGGAGTCCGAGGAAGACATGTGGAGCAGATATCCACACTTATTCAGCACTCCAGGTATGATTTTAGACCCGTTCGAGGACGAACGTTTGTTTAAGAGGTGGAGAATGTAACGACCCAACTGGTCGTTTCACGTTCTAGAACCCTGTGCCCCTAAATGAGACTTCCCGTAGTTGCTTTTACCGATTCATGAGATGGGTGGTTCGAGGTTTTGAAGAGTTTGGAGTGGTATAGGAACACTTCGTTCCTTAAGGTTGGCCTTTAAGACCAAGTTTGACTTCGGTCAACACTTTTAGTAAACGACATCGGGATCGAGATTCGGAGGTTTCGATAGATTCGTACGGTGATTTCGGACTTGGGCGTGTGTTCGAAACGGGTTTTGGATGACCCGAGGGCGTTTTGACGCCTAATAGTGAATTAAGGGTTCCTTAAGTTCAAACTTGAGATTTGGAATGTGTTTTTGTGTTATCGAGTTCCAAACGGAATTCTGAGACTGAGAATATTTTTGTTATGTCATTTATGACTTGCTCGCAAAATTTGGTGTCATTCCGAGTAGTATAGGTAGGTTCGGCGTATTGAAAGCGAATTCAAGAACTTAAAGTTCTTAAGTTTGATCCAATAGGTTTTGGGGTATGATTTTTAGATTTAGCATTGTTTCGGACGTTCCAAAGGCTCGAGCGAGTCCGTATTATGATTTAGGACTTATTGGTATATTTGGACGGGGTCTCGGGTGGGCCCAGATGCCATTCAAGCTCGAGCGAGGCAAAAACCAGCCTTAAATGACTGCTAGTACACCAGATCTGGTGTAACCACACCTGCAGAGGGCAAGTCGCAGGTGCGACTCTTGAGGGAGCTGCCCATTCCGCAGATGCGGACTCCTTTTCGCAGAAGCGGAGCCGCAGGTGCGGACTCCACTCCGCATGTGCAAAGCCAGGCCCCCTTCCCCTTCTCCGTAGATGCGAGATTTTTCTCGCAGACGCGAGACCGCAGGTGCGGTCCTAGAGCCGCAGGTGCGAAAAGCCTGTAGGCAGTGAGCGTCATTTTAAATACGAGACTTAGCCATTTTTGAATATTATTCTTCATCTTTGGGCGATTTTGAGAGCATGCAAGGAAGGTATTCGACCTAGCTACTGTATGGTAAGTAATTCCTACTATAAATTTAGCTTAATACTTGAATTCTTAGGTAGAGTAACACATCAAATTAGTGGAAATCATGGGTTTAGAGTAAAACCTAGGTTTTTGATAAAAATGACAAATTTCCAAGAAATTTGTTAAGGAATCATACAAAAACTATATAATATTGATCCTTAGGCCATGGGTGATAGTTTCCTTCAAAAATTTCCGGAATCCGAGCATGTGGGCCCGGAGGAGTATTTTAGGATTTTCCCATTTGGGTTGAAATGACCATTTAAGTAGGAGAATTAGGGACTTTTGAGCATAGATTGACTTGTTACTACGATGTTTGGCTAGCTTCGAGTTCTTGGGCGACGAATTTGGAGTTTCGGGCGCGTTCTTGACTCGAAAAGTAGGCTTGACCCGAGGTAAGTCTCATTTCTAACCTTGTAAGAGGGAATTGTCCCCCTAGGTGAATATAAATAATTGCATGTCATTTGTGGGGGCTACGCACGCACGATGTGACGAGAATCCGTGCGTAGATATTATTATGTTATGTCAGTGGTTTAGGATTCACGAGCTTGCTTTATGTGCCGTAACTATAATCTTAAATGTTATTTTAGGTTGCCTAATATCCTTGAATTGGTAATTGATCATCTAGGAGGTTACATTCTGAAATTTATATTATGGAAACCTTCTCCGTAAGTATATTCTCTACTGAATTTCTTGATTTCCTGTTAATAATGTGTATATATACGGGAACTCGCGTCGCATGTATAATTCGTGAGCAGGGTAGCCCTATTACTATGTCAACCGCGTCGCATGTCCGATTCGTAAGCGGTGTAATAGATGCATCTATGGTTCGAGCCATTCGACCCTTCGGTAGTGCACATTTATTTTCGCGTTGTGTCAGTCGTATGTTCGCGGCATGTTGTGTGTTTGTTAGATGCTGGGTGTTTTGTGACTACATTTCTTTAAAATACCATGAAGAAAGGAAAACTAGGTAATTTGTATGCTAGAAAACTTGGCACATAAAGGTAACTGTAAAGGATATTTGATGTTCCTGTCTTCATTATTATTCATGATTGCCATCCCTGCTTACCCTTACTTTTAAAACATATTATTTTGCCCCTAGTAAGTGTCACGTCGACCTATCGTCACTACTTCTTAGAGATTAGGCGGGATACTTACTGGGTACATATTGTTTATGTACTCATGCTACGCTTTGTACTTAATTGTACAAGTTCTGAGGCGGGTGCATCTGGGTATCAGCCCGGAGTTCGTTCCTGATATATATGCCTGGTCTAGACTCCACGGTGAGCTGCTACTCTTGGCGACTCCCAGCAACACTTTGGAGCTATTCTTTTGCCGTTTCTGTCTACACTTACTCAGATAGTAGGACAAACTTTTATTCTTTTGATGTTATTCTACTAGATGCATGTAGACTTGTGACACTAGTTCCTGGAACACACGCTAGTTGACTTTATTTTTGGATGTAACCATTAATTATGACTTCATGATTATTTATTTTGAATAAAGTTGCCTAAGTTATCCGTTTCTACTTAATGCCTCAAAACTAAGTTAAGCAAGTGTTGAAAATATTTTTGGTAAACTACATGAAACTCACTAGTAGAAAATGGTTGGCTTGCCTGATTGCGGTGTTGGGCGCCATCGCGACCTGGGTTAGGATTCGGGTCGTGACACTCTCATCCTCTCAAAAGACTATTATTCTTCCTATTTTTCCTAGACTGTGGGTGGTGACTCGGAGCATTTTCCTGTGGTGATGGGATTGCACCAGGGATCGGTTCTTAGTCCATTTTTGTTTGCCTTGATGATTGATGTACTGTCGCGTCACATCCAAGGGGAGGTGCTTTGGTGCATGCTATTTGTCGATGATATAGTGTTGATTGACGAGACGCGTAGCGGAGTTAACGAGAGGTTGGAGGTTTTGAGACAGGCCTTGGAGTCTAAAGGTTACAAACTGAGTGGAACAAAAACAGAATACTTGTAGTGCAAATTCAGTAATGGGACCTATGATGCAGACGTAGAGGTTAAGCTTGATGCTCAAGTTATCCCCAAGAGAGCGAGTTTTAAGTATCTCCGATCTATTATCCAGGGTAACATGGAGATTGATGAAGATGTCGCACATCGCATCGGAGCGGGGTGGATGAAGTGGAGGCTCGCTTCCGGTGATTTGTGTGATAGGAATGTGCCTCTAAGACTTAAGGGTAAGTTTTATCGAGTGGTGGTTAGACCGGCTATGTTGTATGGGGCTGAGTGTTGGCCAGTCAACAACTCCCACGTGTAGAAGATGAGAATAGTAGAGATGAGGATGTTGATATGGATGTGTGATTGTACCAGGAGAGATAGATTAAGAATGAAGTTATCGGTATAGAGTGGGAGTAGCCTCCGTGGAGGATAAGATGCGGGAATCGAGGCTGAGATGGTTCAGACATGTTAAGAGAAAAAGCATTGATGCTTCTGTCAGGAGGTGTGAGAGGTTGGCCATGGAGTGTTTGAGAAGAGGTCGAGGTAGGCCTAAGAAGCACTGGGGAGAGGTTATTAGGCAGGACATGGCGCTTCTTCAGCTCACTAAGGACATGACCCTTGATAAGAGGGTGTGGAGGTCGAGGATTAAGGTATAAGGTTAGTAGGTAGTTTATAGTTTTTCACCGATAGTCTTAGTGGCATGCATGTCCCTTCATATTCTGAGATTTTTATTACGTTATGTAGTTTTGCTCGCCTTAGGTATTGTATTCCCTATTGTTATTATTCGGTACTAATCCTTTATCTCCCCCGTTTCTTTTCTCTTCCATATTTCTTCCTTCCTTGCTTTCCTCTTCTTCTTCTTGCCCTTCCTGAGCCGAGGGTCTATTGGAAACAACCTCTCTACCTGCATTAGGTAGGGGTAAGGTCTGCGTACAGACTACCCTCCTCAGACACCACCTGTTGGGATCAAACTGGGTTTTTTGTTGTTGTTGGTAATTCTTTTTTTTCAAACTCCAAACTTCCAGCCACGAGTGCACCTGTTTGGAAGTACTGTAGAACCTTGGGGAGAGACCGGTCTTAAGGATTTGTACCCAGCCAGACCGAAATCGCTTACAAGGCAATGGCTTGCCACGACACAATATTTATTCGATAAGTTATTTCTATTCTTGGTCAATATTATCTATTTTTTTTTCTTACAATTTGAAAGCGAATTCGTACATAATATTGACTAGTGGCTACCACTTTGAACAAAACACTTCCTGATCTGTCAAAGCTTGAGCCTTTAGATGGCAACAATTATAAGCGTTGGTCCCAGAAACTTCTAATTTTCTTTGAACAATTAGAAGTGGATTACGTTGTGTTTAACGAACCTCCTGTTGATGTTTTTTCTAATACTACTATTGTTGTTGATGGTTTTAATATAACTGCTACTGTTGTTGTTGATGATGATGCTAAAATAATTTTTGAAAAAAATAATAAAACTGTTCGAGGGCATCTGCTTAACCATATGACTAATACTCTCTTTGATTTGTTTATAAATTATAAATCTGTTAAAGTCATATGGGATAGTTTGGAGAAGAAATATAGTGTGGATGATGCGGGAAAAAAGAAGTATGTAGTTGGAAATTGGATCAAGTTTCAGATGGTTGATGATAAGCCAATCACAGAGCAGGTTCACGAGTATGAGAATTTGACTGCGAATGTTCTGAATGAAGGCATGGAGATGTGTGAGATTCTTCAAGCTAGTGTTCTACTTGAAAATTTTCCACTTTCCTGTAGTGATTACAGGAATCAACTGAAACACAAGAAGAAAAACTTAACTCTTCAAGAATTGATCAGTCACTTGAGGACTAAGGAAGCAAACTGTCTCAAAGATGAGGAGGCATAAGGACTTAAGGATAAAATGAAATTTCTCTCTCTTCATTCTTCTAAAGCTAACCTTGTGGAATTTGCTAGTACTTTTGTGAAAGATAGGTTTAAAGATAAACAGAAGAAAGTCTAGAAGAAAGGATATGTAAAGAAGCATAATTACTTCAATAAACCGGAGGGACACATCCAAAAGTCGAAAGGACCTTGCTATGTTTGTGAAAAAAATTAGTCACAAGGCTTTCCAGTGCAACCAAAGACAAGGACAAAGCTCGAAGCAGGGAGGGAAAACTCCAGCCCGAGCTAACCTTACTGAAAGTGGTGATGTGATTGATGTTGTGGTCGTTGAGGCAAATATGGTGGCTAACAAGACTGATTGAATATTGGACACAGGCGCTTCAAGTCACCTCTGCACTAACAAGGAATTGTTCCATGACTTTGAGGATTCTACTGATTGCGAGCGTGTTTACATGGGTAACTCCACTACCGCAGGAGTTATGGGTAAAGGAAAAGTTCTTCTTAAGTTAACTTCTGGAAAAACTTTAGCCTTGAACAATGTTCTGTACGTTCCCTCCATTCGTAGAAACTTAGTTTCTGGTGCACTTCTCAACAAAGCAGGCCTTAAACGTGTTTTTGAATCTAATAAAATTGTTATTTCTCGTGGAGGAGACTTTGTTAGGAACGGTTACCTAAATGGAGGTTTATTTGTACTGAACATTGTTCAAGAGATTACTAGTAATGCAAGTACTTCTAATTCTGCTTATATTGCTGAGTCTATTGATTTGTGGCATGGTAGGCTAGGTCATATTAGTATTACTTCTATAAAAAGACTTAGAAAAATAGAACTAATTTCTGTGATTAATGTTGATAATTTTTCTAAGTGTCCTATTTGTATAGAAGCAAAATATATCAAAAAGCCTTTTAAAAATGTAACTAGTAGAAAGACAGAATTGCTTGAACTAATGCATTCAGACTTAGTTGATTTTAAGAACACTGTTAGTAAGGGCGGGAAGAAATACTATATCATTTTGTATATGACTTTTCGAGATACACTAAGGTATATCTTCTTAAGTCTAAGGATGAGACTGAAAGCGTGTTTTTAAAATACAAAGCAGAAGTAGAAAACCAATTTGACAGGAAAATCAAGAGACTTAGGTCTGATAAGGGTGGTGAATATAGTACTAATACGCTAGAAGCTTTTTGTGAGAAAAATGGTATTATACATGAGGTTAGTGCTCCTTAAACTCCCCAACAAAATGGTATAGCTGAACAAAAAAATCAAACCCTTAAAGAAATGATGAATTCTATGCTTTTGCGTTCAGATTTATCTGACAAGATGTTGGGGGGAGGGGGGGGGAGCTGTCTTATCTGCATGTTATGGTCTTAATAGAGCTCCTCATAAGAAGTTAGATAAAACTCCTTATGAGTTATGGAAAGGATTTACCCTTAACTTGGAATTTCTAAAAGTGTGGGTGTTTGGCTAAGGTTGGTCTACATGAATTTAAACAAGTAACTATAGGACCTAAGACTTTTGATGTCGCTTTTATTGGTTATGCTCAAAACAGTGCTGCATATAGATTTCTATCTTTGAATGATCATTCTATTTGCGAATCTAGAGATGCAAAAAAAAATTTCGCATGTTTTTCTATTGAAATATAATGTTCCCACTAATGTGCCTAGTAATGCTTCTACATCTATATCTGTTAATTCTCATAGTGTGCCTTCTTCTAGTATTACTGCTAATGATCATGAAAATGAACTTAGAAGGAGTAAGTGATGTTTTAGACGTCAATACCACATAAGAAGATAGGTTAGTTTGTGTGGTACCCAATTTTCGAGTGTTGTCTCAATAGAAGAACTTGGTTCTTCTTGGTGTTCCAATTACTACTGTTGTGGAATAATAAAAGCAGTAAAGTAAAAACACAGAGATTTTTACGTGGAAAACACCTAGCTCAAAAGGTGAAAAAACCATGACCTACTCCTCAGTATGATTTGCTCAAACTCTTCACTAAAACTCTGAGCCAAACGGACTTACAAAATAAACTCTTTTGTAATCCTAGGACTAACTCTAATCCCTTTGTAGTAACTAGCCCCTAGCTAATTTCTAAGCACCTCAAGTTAACTCTAACTTGAACAATACGTACCTATTACAATTGCTTCTATGAAAGCTGAAAAATACAATTATTAAAACTCCTAATATAATAAACTAGACTCAATAATTAATCAGATGGAACTGGTTCTTCTAGTTGAACTGTAGCCTTTGAATCGCACAATGATTCTGCTAGCAAAATAACTCTGGGAACTTTGCTTTCAGATTTTGATTCACTTCAGCTTTTGTGCGTGTAGAATTCCAGCAGAAATACATCAAGTATTTATAGAGTCAGTTGTTGAGCTTGTCGTCCAATTCTAGTCCAACTCTACCTGGGTGAACATAATTCGTACCAAACTCAACTTCCTTTATTTTGTTACTTTCCTTGCTGAATTCGACTTCAATCAACTCATTAGCTTGCAACCTTTTCGCATTAGGAGACAATCTCTTGGTTCATTGATATTTCATATTCACAAAAATCTGATATGCATATACGGTTCATATGCCAGCTATTCAGTTCAAGATGTGTGCTCTGATGGACCTGGTTCAACTGATCAGCCATTTGTCAATCTTCAAAACTATGCAGTGACATGGGTCAACAAATTCCCTATTTTTTATGATGACAAACTCCGTGCTTAATCTGTATACACTTCAACCACTTTGTATGGTTTTAAGCATTAATCATAGAGAATCCAGGTTCATTAGGTTATAAATATCACTTTAATTTTTTTTTTGAAAAAGTTCAGCACACATCTTCCCCCTTTTGGAATCATCGAAAAGTTTGCAAAATGATAAACTTACCAGATTTATTAATTATTACTCATGGCCATTGAGGCAACTGCAGGTGCAAAGCATGATTAATCAACACAAGAAGCCAATAAATGTTAGATAACTAAGAAATTGAGATAAGTCAATAACTAGAAGCAAAATTCATTAATTAGTAACGATTATCAACACCATACAGAAAAACAAAAACTAACCAACCATGAGCAAAAAAACAGAGTAAAAATAACTGAAACTGAATAACTGGTTTAAAGAGGGGTTTTGGAAGCTCTGGAAAGCCTAAGGATGGGAAGTTGCAGAGGAGGTTGTGGTCTTGGATTGTAGGAGAGAAAGCATTTTTGGAAGAACACCCTCGTTCTTTTCTTTCTCCTTTGCTAATTCAGCCCTAAGAGCATCCCGCTCAGCTTCAACCTCAATCACACGAGACTTCAAACGAAGGATCTCCATATCCTTAATCTTGTTTTCCTGCACCAGAGTTCTAACTTTGCTGTTGACTGGTTGCCTCCTAGATGAACCAGGTTCATCCACAAGAACATTGACATTGTATTCACATGTAAGAAAAGTTTCCTTCCCAAAATAGTCTTTGGCAGTAGCCATCTCAGCTTTCTTTACTGGAACCCCAAAATGTGCAAGCACTGCAGTCAGAATGAAACCATATGGAATTCCGTGTGCTTTGGTTCCCCCACCACTCTGTCAAAGAGTTGGATGATGAAAGTCGGCCAATTTATTTGCTTTCCCCTGTACAAGCATTCCATCAAGGTAAGATCCGTATAATTTGCCATGTGCCTTCTTTCTTGTCTAGGCAGTAGGAACTTGATGAGAACTCAAAGAGTAGCTTGTGCTATGGCTTCATTTCACTCTTGTAAACCGGCCTGGGTTCAATCTCCTTCTCACTATCACTGAAGAACCTGGTGATGTTGATTGCTGAGGCCATCCCATCTAGACAAGGCCATATCTGCCTTGTGTAGTCCTCATAGCCCTCAACTGGTATGTTCAGAATAACACCCAGTTCTTTAACATAAAAGGAAACTTCAATTACTTGAAAATGGCATTCCCCATGAATTCTACCAACTCAGCTCTTGCCAGCCTGCCTTCCATGCGAAGGACCAGGTCTTTCCAGCCCTGCACCTCCAGATTTTCCATCAGATATTGCATTCCAGGCTCCTCTAAATCCTTCACCAGCTTACCCTTCAGTATTGTTCTTTTTCCAAACATGGTAACTCTGTCAGTCACCTCTCATATTTCCTTCTCCTCCTCTCCACTCTAGTCTGCATCATCATCCTCAACAATTTTCACTTTTTTTGGCTTGGCCCTGGTCCTCTTAACAAATCTTACTGGTGTGACGGACATTCTAGCTGACTTATTTGAAGAAGCCTTAGCCTTTGTGGGTTTTGGTGTCTCAGCCACACCTGGAGCAGGCTGCTCCTCCCGTTGGACCAGGTCCAACGCAATCTCTTCAATCTCAATAGCCTTAACAATCTCTCCAACTTTTGCTTTTGCTTTTGCTGCCCTCTTATTCTTGCTCTCTTTCAGAGCCTTTTCTAATTTCTCTTCTTCATCTCTCACAGTGCTACGATTAGCTCTTACTTTTGGAGCAGGAACATCAGCAACTTCAGAAATTTTTCTTTTCTTTGAAGGAACTGGGTGAGTTGCCTTCTTGGTTTTCTGACTCCTTCTTCTCTTGGGGTTATAGGACTCCCCCAGTTTCTTCAGCCTTTCAGCCAATGTTTCTTCCCTAGATGAACTAGGTTCATTTGTTCCTTTCTTCAGACTTGCAAGACCTGCTGCAGCTTCCTCAACTATGCTTCCCCCTAAATCAGTGACGTTTTCTCCAACCGTTTCAGGAATGGGACCACAGATAACCAGCGTGGTACCATCCTCCCCAGATCCCCTCACATTTTTTTCCCTCTCTCAAGAATTCTTTCTTTTCTACCACCCTTCTGCCTTACAGGTATTTCAACATCAATAATAGACCAAACCAACACGAATCTTTTATCAGCAGAAGTAAATTCAGAATCGATTTCAAGATTACCTTTTTCAGAACTGGTTGAACCAGGTGCGTCTTCCTCATTAGCTGATTTAAAGGATTCACTGGACGAATCTGACTTAGTACCTTTGTCTGTTTTAATAAGATCCTCCAAGAATTTTTCCCTAGCTCCAGAAGCAACAGATTTCCGGGCAAGAACTTTAACACGACGATTTTTTGGGGCAGGAGTAGGGTTTGGAGTGGGTTCAAGAATGGGTGTATTTTCAGGGGTTGATGTAATTTCTGGTGATTCAGAACTGTAAACGGATGGAGAATTGGAGATAAATTTATAATTTCCTCCATCATAATCACGATTAGGTAAGGAATTAGACGAAGAAGCAGGTGGTGGTGAAGACATTTTTATGTATTGTTAGGAAGAAAGGACGAGTTGTAAGTTTTGGGTTGTGTAGTATGAGTTGAACTTGGTTTGAAGGTAGCTTTATGAAGAGAGGAGTAATGATTGCCTTTTATAAGATATGGCTATTAATTATACAACGGGTAAAAAATTTATTCAAGTGGAAGTCTAATAGTTGTAGGAGTGTCATTGATTTGACGGTTGAGAGTTCCCTACTTCTAGGCTAATTGAGTATTGATGTGACTCCTTGGAACGGGTTCATTGATGGATTAGTACAAAGACTTTGGAATGAACCAAATATAGATAGAATCCTGCTCATGTGAGACTGTAATTGAATTAATATATGGAGAAGAGTACGTACCTTATCAGTCAGATTAATCAGCATAGATGAACCAGGTTCATCCTGTTAGAAATCTTTAAATTGCCTCAATTTACAAAGATAGATAAATATTATTAGTATCCTGGGAATCATATTAATACATGACACAAGAGTATGGCAATAAAGACATGATGCTGAGAAATTATTAATCTGATTAAGTACCTAATT
>MDKI01143844.1:0-19050 GCA_005239505.1 Nicotiana paniculata | reverse complement strand
TCACTTTAAGTGGAAAAACTCCCGTACCCCCTTTGGGGCGTATAATAAAGGAGGTGTGACAGGCAGTCTTGTTAAAATCGGACCGTACCATATGAAGATGAACCGTGTCGTGCTGTTTGGTCCATTTGGCATTCGAATCAACGCCACACAAAGTGTGACGTATCAAGGTGTATTTGGGGCTCTTGACAAATTTTTGAAGTCTCCTTGGGTTAACATCTGCAACCCCCAAGTATTTTCATATGTCCGCCCTGTGTATTTTAATCTCAACACCCCGCACTCGCGAAATATCATGCCTGGCGTGCCAATTGGCATAGAATTCCCGGACCATACTCAAATTTTCCGGTCCGGGGCATGTCAATAACTTCTCCATGTCCCTGGCACGGAGTTGGCTCATCACCTCAGGAAAGTTCCGCTCCAAGGCTTTGGTTTTAATCCCTACCTCGGAGATATAACGACCCTTTGGCACAAAGTCCCTGTGCCATGCAACCGCCGCATCATTTACCAAATTCAAGCGGGGTCGGGGCTTCAAAGGTGCAGGTTGTGAGCTTTCGGCCAATTGCTTGCCTTTTGCCTGGCGGGAGGGGCCATCTCCTTGCTTTCTCATTTGGGTGCCGGAGAGGTGGAGGAGGATTTTCCAATGCCTTTGCTTTTGGTAGCTCTATCACGAGCCATTTTGTATCCTGCAACACAATGAACACAAGAACATGAGACTTGTCAAATATTGTACCTAAGGTTGTGGTGCAGGTCCTACAAGGACCCCACACTTAAAACCAAAGGTGCAATTAACACTATTTTTCAGGATTTTTATGTGAAAAAGCGCAAGTGTTGCATGCTAAAGCTATGGGTAATCAAGACTTCCCCAAGCTATTCAAACACTTAATTGATCATGGCTCCGTGAATTCACATTAATCGAAGCAATATGCATGTGTGACTCCATTTTATACACTACAAAACTACACTACATTAGCTAATTTCTACAACAAGTCAACAACATACAATACATAAGATACATGGTGTCAAGACATGATTTTTGCTTTAAAGCTCAAACCTTTAATATGTAGCAACATCCATACACACCCCACACTTATCCCAAATTCAATCATAAAGACACTCGGTTACTCAAGACTTCACCGGTGTACCCAAAAACATCATTCAAGAATTTGTACAAACACCTTGTGGTCATAAAGTGTGAGTTCTAGAATTCAACAATGGTAGAAGAGAATGGCCATCCCAATTTTTAATGGAGTAGAGGGACTATTATTTTACTACTCCAACCACATAATAAACACCAAAATTCAACAATATCAAGCCAACCACCATAACTTTCTTACAATTTCATAAAGGGAAAAAAATAGGGAGTTAGGGCTCATGGGGGATGGGATTTATCTTTGATAACTACACTAAAACACATAAAAGAAGAAGAAGAAGAAGAAAAAGAAGAAGAAGAAGAAGAAAAAGAAGAAGAAGAAGAACAAGAGGAACATACCTGAAGATTGGAGAATAAAAATAAGAGAAAAATTGAAAATTTTTGGGTGAGAGAGGGTTGTTGGTCGCGACAGAGAGGGAGAAGAGAGGGTTGTGCATTTTTTTTTCTTTCTTTGTATTTTTGGAGGGATAGAGTTTGGGTGGGTTGGTGTATTTGGGTAGTAGATGAGTTATTATGTTAGTGTAGATGGGTAATTGGGTTGGGTTTGTGGGTATGGGTTATAATATAAAAGGTAAAAAATAAAAAAAATCGGAAAAACAGTGCCCAAGCCAGCGCCCAGCGCTGCTTGGGGCGGCAGAGGAAAAATCAAATTTCCCCCCAGCGCCAGGTACAACGCTAGGCGCTGGCTGGGGGGGTTAATTTTAATTTTTTTTTCTCTTTACTTTTTTTCATTTTTTTTCAATTAACAACCCGATCCCCCTAACCTTTTTAAATACTCAATTACATGTCCTACACCATTATATCTATCAATTCTAATCCTACAAAGAAAAATGCATAATCTATCTACTCTACTTAAATTTTCTTTTTAAGAAGTTAACTACGAAAGCAATAAAAATTGGGTTGCCTCCCAACAAGCGCCTGATTTAACGTTGCGACACGACTCAACACATGTTTACGTATCGGCCAAGTCCACTGAGGTCTTATGATGTGCAATGTCACAACCCCAATAATGCTTTATTCTCTGACCATTTACTAAGAATATACCGTTTGAGCTCTTATCACGCAATTCCATCGCTCCATGAGGCCTTACACTTACCACAACAAAAGAACCTGCCCAACGAGACTTAAGCTTTCCGGGGAAAAGCTTCAACCTTGAATTGAACAAGAGAACTTCCTGGCCTGGTTCGAACTCACGATGTTTGGTGTGCTTGTCATGCCACCTCTTCGTCTTTTCTTTATATAATTTGGCATTTTCATATGCGTGCAGTCGAAACTCATCAAGCTCATTTAGTTGCAGCAATCTCTTCTCACCAGCTAAGTCCATCTCCATAGTTAGATTTTTAATCGCCCAATAGGCTTTGTGTTCAAGCTCAACGGGCAAGTGGAATGCCTTCCCATAAACCAACCTATACGGAGAAGTACCAATGGGGGTCTTGTATGCACTTCGATATGCCCATAATGCGTCATCCAATTTCGCGGCCCAGTCTTTTCCATTCCCGCTCACTGTTTTCTCCAAAATCTGCTTTACCTCTCTATTTGAAACTTCTATTTGACCACTCTTTTGGGGATGATAGGCAGTGGAAACCTTGTGCTTAACTCCATATTTTTCAAGAACATTATTCAGAAATTTGTTACAAAAGTGAGTACCTCCGTCACTTATCAACACTCTTGGAGTCCCAAAACGTGTGAAGATGTGCTTCTTGCCAAAGCTTACCACTACCTTTGCGTCATTAGTAGGAAGAGCAATGGCCTTTACCCACTTAGACACATAATCGGCCGCCACTAAGATGTACCTGTGACCATTAGAATATGGGAATGGTCCCATGAAATCAATCTCCCAAACATCAAAAAGCTCAACTGCTAGAATATTTTGCAAAGGCATCTCGTTCTTCTTCGTGATAGTTCCGGTTCTTTGGCATCTATCACAATTTTTAACGAAGGCATGTGCATCCTTAAACAATTTTAGCCAATAGAAACCCGATTGTAGCACTTTTTTGGCGGTTCTGTCCCCACCGTGATGACCTCCATATGGTGAATCATGGCAGTCATGTAGTATTGCATTCATCTCTTCCTCAGAAACACACCTTTGCACCAACTGATCTGCGCACTGCCTATATAAGAATGGTTCATACCATACGTAGAGCCTCACATCATGTAAGAATATTCTTCTAGTGTCAGGTGTCAATTCTGGTGGTGTCACCCCACTTGCAATAAAATTCACATAATCAGCATACCATGGGGCTTCACCTGAGCTGAATGCTAATAACTGCTCGTCGGGAAATATTTCTTTGATTGACCCCCCAGCTACGTGGCTCCGATTTTCGAGTCGGGACAAGTGATCAGCCACTTGATTTTCTGTACCTTTTCGATCTCGGATCTCTAAGTCAAATTCTTGCAGGAGGAGAACCCAATGAATCAGCCTCGGCTTGGCGTCTTTCTTCTCAAACAAGTACCTGATAGATGAATGATTTGTGTAGACGATGACTTTTGTCCCCACTAGATAAGATTGGAGCTTGTCAAACGCCCACACCACTGCAAGCAACTCTTTTTCAGCAACTGTGTAGTTCATCTGGGCTGGATTCAGAGTCTTACTCGCATAGTAAATGGAGTGAAGATTTTGTTTCTCCGTTTCCCCCAAAACAACTCCGATTGCTATGTCACTTGCATGGCACATCAACTCAAATGGTTGCTCCCAATCCGGAGCAACGATAATTGGTGCAGTCACTAACTTTCCCTTCAGCTCCTCAAATGCTTTCAGACAGGCATCATCAAACTTGAAGGGGGCATGTTTCTCTAGGAGCCTGCACAAAAGGGAGGAAACTTTCGAAAAATCTTTAATGAAACGAAGATAAAAACCTGCATGGCCCAAGAAACTGTGAATGCCTTTGACAGAAGTCGGTGGGGGAAATTTTTCAATCGCTTCCTCCTTTGCTTTATCCACCTGCAACCCATTTTTGGACACCTTGTGTCCCAGGACTATACCTTCACGTACCATGAAATGGCACTTTTCCTAGTTTAGTACAAGGTTTGTCTCTTCACACCTAGCAAGCACCTTATCAAGGTTCGTTAAGCAAGTATCAAAAGAACATCCAAACACAGAAAAATCATCCATGAATACTTCTACAAATCTTTCGACCATGTCAGTAAAAATAGCCATCATACACCTTGTGCATTACAGAGACCGAAGGGCATTCTCTTGAACGCATACGTGCCATAAGGACACGTAAATATGGTTTTCTCTTGGTCCTCTGGAGCTATAAAAATCTGATTATACCCCGAATAACCATCCAGGAAACAGTAATATTCCTGGCCAGCTAATCTATCAAGCATTTGGTCAATAAAGGGGAGGGGAAAATGGTCTTTCCGGGTGGCATTGTTCAGTTTTCTATAATCTATGCAAATTCAGTTCTTGTAGGAATTAAGTCATTATTTTCATTAACCACCACAGTCATCCCCCCTTTCTTAGGTACACATTGAACGGGGTTTACCCATTTGCTATCCGAGATTGGAAATACAATACCTACATCAAGCCACTTAATCACTTCTTTTCTTACCACCTCTTTCATGATTGGATTTAGTCAGCGTTGTTGCTCTACACTTGGCTTGTGTCCTTCCTCCATGAAGATTTTATGCATGCAGAAATCTGGACTAATGTCTTTAATGTCAGACATTGTCCACCCAATTGCTTGCTTATGCTCACGTAGCACTCTCAACAACTTTTCTTACTGCAATTTAGACAAGTCAGAAGAAATAATAACGGGTAAAGTGTCAGAACTACCCAAATAATCATATTGAAGGTGCGGGGGCAGAGGTTTAAGCTCCAATTTTGGAGCTTCTTCAATTGACAGCTTCGGAGAAGGCCCACTTGGCATGTTAATAGGCTCAAACGGGTGTGTTCCCTGCATGTAAGCACAAGATGCATCTAGGATATGCATCATCTCCTCAACGTCATCATAAATCATCAAGCTATCGAACAACATGAGTGCCTTTTCTAGAGAGTCATATAGATATACACTTGTGTCAAGAAGTTGCTCATCCACCTCTACAACAGATATCATAGAAAGCTCCTCATAGTGGCGGGGAAGTTGGATTGCTTTATAGACATTAAAGACTGCTTCCTCGTTATCCACCCTCATAATCATTTTTCCCTCTCTCACTTTAATTATTGCATCACTAGTAGCTAAGAGGGGTCGTCCCAATATGATTGTAACCTGTTCATCAACCTCAAAATCTAGAATAATGAAGTCATCTGGGAAGATGAGTTTCCCAATCTGCAACAACACATCTTCAATCACTCCTTCAGGGTAGGCTATGGACCTATCAGCTAATTGCATAATCACAGTGGTGGGTCTTGGATCTCCCAGACCCAATTTCTTAAACAAGGACAAATGCATTAAATTTATGCTCGCCCCCAAATCACAAAGAGCACGACCCACATTAATATTACCAATTTGCACAGGGATGGTGAAGCTGTCAGGATCCTTAAGCTTTTGAGGAAGCTTGTTTTGGACCCTTGAAGTGCACTCCTCAGTAAGTGAAACTGTCTCGAACTCAGCCAATTTCCTCTTGTGAGCCACTATATCTTTTATGTACTTATCATACTTTGGAATTTCACGAAGTACATCCACCAATGGAATATTTAATTGAACCTGGATTAACATAGAGAGAAATTTGTTGAACATGGGATCATCATTCTTTTTCTGCAATCTCTGAGGGAAAGGTGGTGGTGGCCTTTCATCCTCCGCTGGCTCTGAACCTGCATTATTTTTTCTTTGAATCGATTATTGCCTTAGGGATCAGCTCCCCCTCAGGTATAGGCTTGTTCTTTTTCTTCTTTGGCACTTCCTCTAGTTCCCTCCCATTTCTGAGTGTGACTGCATTAACTTGAGGGTTTTTCTCTGTAACACTGGGAAGAGCACCTACAGGTCTAGAATTTTGATTTGCTGCTAACTGTCCCATTTGCCTCTCAAGATGTCTGAAATTAGTCCTGAGCTGTTGATTTTCAAGCAACAACTTCTTTAACAAGTCATTCGTACTCTCTTCTGTTTGTTGGGGTGGCTTCTGAGGCTGATTGAAATTTCCTTGGGGCCTATATTGATTCTGATTCTATTGATTTCCGCCCCATGAGAAGTTAGGGTGATTCCTCCAATTTGGATTGTAAGTGTTCCCATATTGTGCATGTTGATTCATTGAGCCTCTGTTTTGTTGCCCCACATAATATATAGATTCGGGATTCGTTGGGCACATGTCACTCATATGACTATCACCACATAGTTGGCAGCAAATAGACATCTGTTGTACATGTTGCATTTGTTGTGTTTGTTGCATTGACATTCTGTTCATCTGATTTGCCAGCTTTGAAATACCTACTCTCATGGTTAAGAGGTCATCGAGCTCAATCAACCCGACTGCTTTCTGTTTAATTGCTCTTCTTGCGTCACCCTCTCCTTGCCAATTATGATCATTGGTAGTGAAGTTAATTAGCAAGAGTTGAATCTCACTGTATGGTCTGTCCATGCAACTACCTCCACAAGCTGAATCAAGATTCATTTTTGATGTCTCGTCTAGCCCATCAACAAAAGTGTGCCCCAATACCTTATCGGTCTGACAATGATGCGGGCAGTCTCTGAGTAGCTTCTTGTATCTTTCCCAAGCTTGACGAAGTGTCTCTCCATCCCATTGTTAGAACCCAAGAATTTGGCTTCTCAGTGATTTTGTCTTCTTAGTAGGGAAAAACTTGATTAAGAATTTCCTTGTCAAATCATCCCAAGTGCGGATTGAGTTCGTGGGCTCCTTTTGCAACCATTCCTTAGCTTCCCCCATCAAGGAAAAGGGAAATAGTGTTAGCCTGACATAGTCCTTGGAAACGTTAGGATAATTGTAGGTGTCCGTAATTTCCAAGAAATTCTGAATATGCTTTTGCGTGTCTTCATGAGATAGACCCACATATTGGCCTGTGGACTGAATCAGCTATACCATGTACTGTTTGAGTTCAAAATGCCCTGTGATATCAGGCTTCATAATAGCCTGAGTCATATTAGGAATATTGGGCCTTGCAGCTTCTATCACCGGACGCTCTTCATTACCTGCCATCTCTATTGGCTATGGTTGAACTATGGTGTCCAACTCTCTTTCTGTTCTCGTTCTATATTCGACCTCCCTCCTTATTCTATGAAGTGTGCGTTCAATTTCTGGATCCAGAGGAAGGAGGTTGTTTGCGCTTCTACTCCTCCGCATTCAAGAGAAGAGCCTGCGTTAACACAAGCAAAGCAAACTAAAAATTAAAACTTGAACAAATAATTAATAAGAGTTTAACTCAGTCAAATAGCTAATTTCTAAGTCCCCGACAACGGCACAAAAAACTTGTTGTGACCAAACACACACGCAATTATACGCGGTCGTCAAGTAATAAAGTGACTAAAAGTCGGATGTCGAACCCACGAGGACTTGTGATTAACTTTTGACAGATTCAACTCAATTAACTTATCAATTCAAGAGGTTTATCACAAAATATATAATTAACTAAGTTACTACCTAGGAATACCAAGTAATGAATTAACTAGAAAATCAACCAAAACAAATAGCAATTTCGATTAACAATCAATAGGAGAGGATATTCCAGGGTCACGGGATAACTAACATTCATGTTATATTCTTGGCTTAAAATAACTAATTGATTTATCTGGATTGTTGATTGACAGGGGTGATATTACTCATAAGAATCTGTCGAGTTATTACTTGCCTATTCAAGTTAACTTAACGCATGTATGTCTATGGAATTAAGATTAACAAGAATGCATTTACAATTCCTGTAATTCAACCAAGCAAGGCATATAGGTATATGTCTATCATAATTGCGAATCCGTTCCCCGATGCCCGGGTTCAAGAACTTGCTCTATTTAATTCTTTATGCAATTTAGAATTTCCACTTTCAAGTTCAACTCTAGATTCGTAGATAGTATTTCACTGTTAGCTACTCCGTAAAATAATTAAGAACAGAATTAAATAAACAACCCAATATGATAAAATCAACTCTGTCAAATTAAACTTCAAATATAACATTCATGTTTCACCCACGACCCTAGAATAATAGGGTTCTTAGCCACACATGTTCATACAATCATCAAAAATAATATTTTCAAACATAAAATCAATGAGTACTAGAAAAGATATCGAAGAATCTATCAAATTCGTTCTCCCAAGTGTGTTACTCTTTCGTTTTCCTATCCAAAATCACGTTCTCCCTCAAAATTGAGTTTAGACTTGCTTTTATACGTGTTGGGTAGGTCTAGAGTCGAATTAACTGAGTCCCGGTAAAATAGGAGAAGTTCACGTCATCGGCGCCCTGGGTAGCGCCAGGCTCCCACCAGGGCGCTGCTTGGAAATAGTATTATGCCTCCAGCGCCTTAGGTGGCGCCAAACTCTGCCTGTGGCGCCCAAAAATGTAATTTTCCGATTTTGTGCGTTTTCGCTCTAATTTTGTGCGTTTCGTCCCCAATTGCTCCCAAATCATTCCTACACATAAAAACACCACAAATCAATATAATTCATCACAATTAATATCTAAAACTCACGAAACAAAAGTAAAATATGAGGTGATATACATGAAAATATATATACTTTAAGCTAAACATCATTTATATATAACTATTGGCCCAAGAAAGAGAATAGTTTTGAAGATTGACAAAGGAACTCATAAATGAACCAGGTCCATCACTGGTAGACATAGACACAGGCAGAGTCAAGGCATGTGAGATGCACATGCAGGGGATAAGCGTATTCGGGCAGAACAAGATATCTCTTAATCGAAAAAGATTGCAAAAACGATAAGGAGAAGGACTCCTTATTCAGTAAGAACAGTATCTAAGATAAGGAGGGATTTAGGAGTTGAGATTGACTAGAACTCTTCCACCAACGAAGAGTAGCATTAAAACTCTAGTTAATTCTTAATCTACTAATCCTATATATTGCAGAATGTTCTTATTGTACAGGTACGCACAAAAGCAGAAGTAGCACGTGAATTGAGAGCAAAATAGCAAGGCAATTTTGCAAGTACTTCGTGTGAGATTTGAGTGTGCAAACCTGAAGCTACTTGAACCAGTTCCAACTGTTTGTCTTTTAGTCTAGTTTACTTGTAGTAGGTGGTTTTATCTTGTACCTTTCATCTTTATGTAGAAGCATCTGTAATAGGTACTTTGTGTTTTCAAGTTAGAGTTAACTTGAAGATTGTCGCAAACAGTTAGAGGTTGGTTTGCCACAAGGGATTAGAGGTAATCCTAGGTTTACAAAAGAGTTTTTATAAATGCAGTTTTGGCTCACGGATTTAGTAAAGAGTTTTGGAAAAATCCTACTACGAAGTAGGTCGTGGTTTTTTCAGCTTTTGAGCCAGGTATTTTTTCACGTAAAAATCTCTGTGTTCTTTAATTTCTATACTTATTATTTCGCAACAGTAATAGGAACACATAGAAAAATCATGTCCTTCTATAACTTGTGCACGCGAAAAATTGGACACCATACAAATCACCTCCCCCTCTTGTGTGGTATTGAAGTATAAAACATCAATAACCTCATGCTTGGTCCTTGTGAACACCAATATACTGTGTTTTCTTGTCGCTTGAATCCGTAGTTGACGGGTAAGACTTCTCTTTCTTTTTCTACGTTTCTTTTTATCATCCCTTTTGTTTCTCTTTTTTTTAGGTCAAACGAGAAAGATATGTTCTTGTTTAACGAGATAATCCATGCATGAAAAAAATAATTTTAGAGTATAAGGGGATGGGTACTCATCCCCGCCCGATTATCGGAGAGATTACTCTTATGGCCCAATTATCGGAGAGATTACTCTCAATATGGCTCGACTATTGGAGAGATTACTCTCGAAATGACCTGACTGTTGGAGAGATTACTCTTAGTGTAGCTCGACTATCGGAAAGATTACTCTCAAAATGATACGACTATCAGAGAGATTATTCTCAATGTGGCTCGACTATCGGAGAGATTACTCTCAAAAGACCCGATTATCAAAAAGATTACTCTCAATGTGGCTCGACTATCGAAGAAATTACTCTCAAAATGATACGACTATCGAAGATATTACTTTTAATGTGGTACGATTATTAGAGAGATTACTCCAAATTATTTTATAGATATAATTTTAATAAATTTATATGCCCACTGTATGGTACTGGATTTGCAATCTATTACGGACGTACTTACCGATGAGAACTTGTGACCAAAAATTCTGTCGCATGTTAAAAGAGCATTCCGAGAAACTTGTTTCTTTAATCAGTTTCTTTCTATAAAATATAGCTCTCCATAGAGGTAAAATGACACGTTTGTGTTTGATTTTTGTACATAAATAGATCTTGCCCTTTTTGTTTTTTCTACTTTCTTTTCTTTGCTAATTTTACCTAGTCTATTATTTGTGAAGCTTGTAGAAAGAAAAGAAATCTGGTAATTTTACCTTGTTAATGTTATCATTTATAACCTTAACAAGGTTATTACCTCTATTTCTTGTTTGGGTTGTATGAACTCAGAATTCAGACACATGTTGAATTTTTGATTTGAAATGTTTTCTGCTCAATTTGGCATGTATTTCGTCTTCATAGTAGAGTTATCTACCCGTTGCTAATATTTTAGTTTGGTCCAAAGGCATATTTTTCTGGATAATTTACGCGGCATGTCTATTGAAAACATCAGTTTATACTATGTATAATTAAAATATTAATTTTATTCTGTATACCTATTTTATAAATTTATTTTACCATGTATACTTACTATATTCTAAAATAATGTGTTTTTTAAATTAGAATATTGCGATATATTTGGTTTGGACATTGTATTCCAAATTAGGATATTATAGCATATTTAGTTTGAATGTTGCATTCTAAATTAAAATTATCATATGACTGGTTTGAATACTGTATTCCAAACCAAAATATTATAGTATATTTGATTTGAATATTATATTTCAACTTATAATATTGCAGTGTGTTTTGTTAGAATATTTAGAATATTGTGGTGTGTTTGGTTTGAATACTGTATTACAAATTAGAATATTATGATATATTCTGTTTGGATATTGTATTCCAAATGAAAATATTGTAGATGTTTAATTTGAATAATGCATTCCAAATTAGAATATTATAGTATATTTTATTTTAATATTGTATTCTTCATTAGAATAATGCGGTATGTTTGGTTTGGGTATTGTACTCTTTATTAGAATATTAATAGTGGTAAGCTAGGTTCGTAGGATTTTTCAAATTAGAATATTTTGGTATATTTAGTTTGAATATTATATTTCAAATTAGAATATTATGGTATGTTTAGTTTGAAAAGTGTACTCTTCATTAGAATATTGCGATAAGCTAGATTTGGATTTTTCTTATTAGAATATTGTGGTATGTTTATTTTGAATATTTTATTCCAAATTAAAATACTATGATCTGTTTATTTAGAATATCGTATGCCAAATTAATTGTGGTAAGGTAGGTTTGGATTGTATTCCAAAGTAAAATATTGTGATATATTTTAGAATATATGGAGGTATAGCGTGTAATATTTTTGGGATATTTCATGTAATTTCAAAACTTAGGTATATTATGAAAGTGAGTTTTACAAATAGGTATATCATGTAACTTCCCCTATTTTTCTCTACTGATTTAATACTACTTGAGATTATGGACTGCTGCGGAGAGACTCAGCTAAATAATGTTTTCGATTAATTCCTACTTTCGTCTTCAATTCCTCTCAAGCCGAGGTTCTTTCGGTAACAATCCCTCTACTTTCTCAAGGTAAGAATATGGTCTGCGTACATATTATTCTTCACATATTCGAATGGATTTGTTGTTATTTTTGTTGTTGTTGTTATCGTCGTCCTCGTCCTTGTCTTCGATAAACGGAGCTCTTGATTCAATGGTATAGAGGAGTTGAATTTGGTTTTGTTTGATTCAATGGTATAGAGGAGTTGAATTTGGTTTTGTTAGTTTTTCAAATATTAGGTTTGAGTAAAGTTTTAACTATGAGACATTGCGAGAACTTTTTTTAATATATATAATCTAGGAATCCCGAGCTATTCATTGGCACACACGGTTCAAAATTTAGTGAAAAATGGATCTTCTTTCTTTTTTACTTAGATATTTGACTTTTATTTGCGGCATGATTCAGATTACTAATGTTTTTCTAGTGCAATTGGAATGACAAGAAGCATAATGAATCATAAGTAACAATTTACTATAGTGATTAATGATTTCTATAAGGTTACCAAGGTCCCAACTAAATTCCACAGATTTTCAAAGTACGACTCTACTTTTATAACAATCGAAATAAATACATAAGTAATGTTTGCTCGATGTTTGTTTAGAGTTTGTCTACAATTTCGAGAATATTGCATCTCAAACGTGTTATTTTAACTTTTTGCTATCAAGTTCCTTTAGTTATAAGTGTTTGACCAAAAAGTTTTCAAGTCTTTTTGCTAAACTGAATAAAGTGATGGGAAGAAGGATAAATCCTAGCCAAAGATAATTAACTCTAGATCAAAAAATAATAAGCAAAAATAGCTAGACAAGGTTAAACTTGCGAATCAATTAAGACTTCAATAGAGATCTAAGATATGCAATGAGATAGCACTCTTGACAATATTACTTCATAATATAAAGTGAAGGAGGAAGAAAAGGTTCACCAATCATGGCCACGAGGCATGTCTTCATTTGTTCAATAATGACGATTCTAAGAAAAATAGAAAGGTTTTGAGGCCTCTCTTATTTACAAGGTAGACTCTCAAGTCCCCCTCTATTGTAAGTGAAATAGTGTGTGATATTGGAGCTTTCCCCCTTTCTATTCATTCTCTCACCCAGTATTTATACAATGTATTCTCATTTACCCAACGGTCCTTAGCCATGGTACCTAAGTCTTTTGACCATACTTTAGATTGACCCTCTGAAACGCCGTAACATCTACTTCGCCGTGCAGGCCTTATGAGTGTACGACCTCGGCCGTGGCCGAGGTACTTGTCGCTATAGTGCCTCATAAATACAACTTCGACTTACTCCACCCTTTATCGTTCCTTTCTACGCTGATTTGATCATATTTCGACCCATACGTTAGTCCCTCCACCTGTCTAGGTCGTCTTTAGGAGAGCTCGATGGGCGGACCTCGCCAATTCAAATGTTTGAGAAATCTAAGAATTTTGGTCGATGGACGGATACCCCATGGTGAGATAATGATGTGACGTTTCGAGAGCTGCACCAGGCCGTTGCGTCAGTTTGAAATGTCATTAAATTCATCATGCGTCATTATGGAGCACGTTCTCTGTGCATCGCGTCATTTTCCGTGCCCCTTCCATTTTTGAAATGGCGGCGTTTGGTTTTCCTGCTCTGAGTATTTATAACCCTATAAATAGGGGAAAATTTTACATTTGAGTTATGTGCTTCCCAATCGTTCAAAAAAAAGTCTCAAATCTTTTCTTCTTTTCCTCCAGTTTCTCACATTTCGCTTTCTGCTAAAAGTTCTTGTGGCTGCTACCTTCTTTTCCTTCTCATTCCTGATCCACGCAACCAACGAAGAGATGGCTAGTGCATCTTCCAACCCTGATAGAGTTGTTGGTGCTCTCGTGCCAGAAACTGATATACCTCAACATGAAGAGGGGGTGGTTATGGCGGAAGATGAAAGATTTCCAACTGTAGATTAAGTGGTTCCTCGCCCCAGGAAGGCTAGGACCAATTTTAAGAATCCTCCTGAGGATGAATTCGAACCCATCATTTCTGCAATGGATGCCGCAGCGCTCACTGCATTTAGGGCCAAATGGAGGATTCCTGATCATATTGAGATTGTTCCAGCGGGTCGTGACATCGTGCATATACACCGCATGGGATATTGCGCATTTTATGCGTACCCGTTCATCATCGAATATACACTTCCCCTTCCTTCCTTGGCGGTGGATTTTTGCCGCTACTATGAGGTGTGTCCGACTCAGCTCTCTCCGTACATATACAAGCTCTTCCTCATGCTCATCAAGTACTCGGAGCTGGCGGGTCGGGGGATATCGCTCCAGCACCTTCTTCACCTCTTCGTTCCAAAATTTCATAGGGGCACGATGATACATCTTCGTCACCGAGGAACCAAGGGTTTGGTGGTGAAGATGGACGATAAGACCAATCGCGCTTTTGGGAGAATTTATTTTATGTGAAGACGGAGCACGTGGTGTCGAACCCTGAAGGGTTTCCTGAGATGTGGAATTTCGCCCGTAAGTTTCTCTTTCCTTTTCTCTCTTCTTTTTTTTTAAGAAAAGGTTGTCTTCTGCTCCCCTCTATTGACCTGCTCGCCCTATTTTGTTTTTGCAGCCGAGAGGGAACCTCTTCCGCTAGTTGCCGATATCCGCGAGTGGGTGAGTCAAGTTTTTCCCCATACGGTGGGGATTCGTGAATGGTGACCGTTCCATGAGAGGTTTGGGCGCAAGACTTCTGCTGGTGAGTCATCTCGTCTCGCCCTCAGTCACTTTGATTTTCGCTCTGTATTTGGACAAATTTTTCTTATTAGCATGTCGGAGGGGAGCGAGGAGAGCGAGGGCTCCCATCCCTGCTTTTCGTTAACCAGAATCTTCGGCCCGGCCTGTACCGGTAGTGAGTGAAAATGAGGGCGTTTAGGCTTTGTCTACTTTGCAGATCGCGTCCGCATCCGACCTGGTCATTTGGAGGATGCTCCTCAGTCGGATACTTCGGTTCCCATAGTTTGTTTTGCGGATGAACCATCTCAGGATGATGGCGAAGAGGCCTCGTTAAAGAGGCGGAGAATAATGTCGGAGGGGTTGTCTTCGATTAGGATGTCTTCGAGGGGCGACCCCATGTTAACCGTACCTGAAACTAGCGGTGATGCTAGTTTGGGCATAGGGTCCGCATATTCTTTAGGCGTGGAGGCGGTGCCCATTCCAGGCGTAAAGGAGAATGCTGCTGGGGTTATTTCGAACGATCCATCGTCATCTCAGCAGGTCCGTGCCTCCTCTTAATCCAATGAGAGAACGAATGGCGTGATTGTAGATGATTATGAATCCGATTTAGGTATCGACCCCGATGACATGAGGATGTTTGAGGAAGGGTTAACCCGGGTCGACGTGAGAGCGGAAGGTCATTATCGTGTGCTCGTGATTTCATCGGATTACGATTTCTTGGAGAATACGGTGGACTTGGTGTCACGAGGTGTAGCTGGGATGACTTTGAGATTTTCTTTGTTTTTTTCCTCATTTCACGCCTTCTCCCTTTGCTGACCCTTCCCCTCATCTTTTTCCTTTTCAGAATTTTATCTTGGAGACCGAGAGTGTTTGTCGAACGAAAACGCGAGCTGCTGTCTTTCACAAAATAGATGTGAAATACCGCCGTTATAGAGACAAGTGCCGCGAGATGCATGTCCTACTCAGAGCGGGTGGCAGCCATCAATCCCTTAGGGAGGAGTTGGAGCGGAAAAATGAGGACCTGATGCGGTCCATCGGCAAATGCAGTGAGCTTGAGGGGCTGCTTAGAGAAATAGAAGAGGAGCTTGAGGTGGGCAAGGGGGTTGCGACTGAGTGTGTCGATCTCCAGGTGAAGGTGGTGGCCTTGAGGGCAGAGCATGATCATAAAGCCACTAGGGTCACCGAAATGAGTGTAGAGTGGTCAGAGAAGGTGGCTGAATTAGAGAATAAGGTAACTGAGTTAGAGGGGGCCGAGGGAGCCCGAGTGGCGGCTTTGGCAAGGGCAGCGACACTAGAAGACACTATCCGCATTTTCAAGTCTGAGTGGGAAGTTGAGATGGAGACGTTTGCACTGAGGGAGGTGCGGCTCGAGGAACGAATCGGCGTGCTCGAGCAAGATGTCTCGAACCTAGGTGACCAAGTTGTTGCTCCCGAGGCCGAAAAGGCACGATTGTTGGCTCAGGATCCTCAAGTACCTTCCTCTGTTTTCGTCCCCCACCATTTGTACGAGATGTGGGTCTATGCTGAGGCCCATCATGATATATATATAAGGGCTTGTTGGCGGCGGGGAGCATTCCTGAGGCCATTTTTGAAGATGCTCGTGTTAAAGCACACGAGGCTCATCTTGCCTGCGACTATGACCCTGTGACACTAGAGGCCGATGGGGGTGCTGAGATCGAAGATGGGCTTACTTCTGATGATGACAACGCTGGAGGGGATGGCGATGGAGATGAAGCCGCTGGACCGAGCGGGGAGAAGGGTGATGGCATGGATAGTGTTGAGTAATGGCGTGGATAGTGTTGAGTGAAGCATTTGTAGCTTTTCTGTACTTAGCTTTTTGTGTTATTTTCTTCGTTGTTGCTTGTTTTCTTTTTGCGGAGGCCCACTTTTGGCCTTCTGTAAGACGTTGTTGCATATGTACATTTTGTGAATAAGATAGTCGGCTTGTCTTTGGTTGTATATCCCTGCTTTTTCTTTCTAAAAATATCTTTGGACTTTCTCGTGATGAGTCCCTGACTTTTAGTTGAGAATTTGGGCGAAGTCAAGTTTCATTTGTTAATTTGGGCGAGGTCGACTTTTATCGTGTCAATTCGAGTGAGGTCAAATTTTAACTTGTTAGTTCGTGCGAGATCGACTTCATCGTGTTAATTACAATGGGGTCGAACTTTACTTTGTTAGGTCGAGCGAAATTAAACTTTACTTGGTTAGTCCGAGCGAGGTCTAACTTTACTTTGTTAGTTCGAGCGAGGTCTAACTTTACTTTGTTAGTTCGAGCGAGATCGAACTTTACTTTGGCGATGGCCGGGGGCCGCATGGGTGTGAATTCGAACGAGGTCGAATTGTGACCCGTAATGAGTTCGAGCGAGGTCGAACTTTGACTTGTTAATTCGGACGAGGTCGAATTTTACTTTCGCTTGGCGATGGCCGGGGGCTGCTTGGGTGTGAATTCGAATGAGGTCGAATGTGACCCATAATGAATTCGAGCGAGGTCGAACTTTGATTTGTTAATTCGAACGAGGTCGAATTTTACTTTCTCTTGGTGATGGCCAGGACGCATGGGTGTGAATTCAAACGAGGTCTAATGTGACCCATAATGAGTTCGAGCGAGGTCGAACTTTGACTTGTTAATTCAAATGAGGTCGAATTTTACTTTCGCTTGGCGATGGCCGGGGGCCGCATGGGTGTGAATTCGAACGAGGTCGAATGTGACCCATAATGAGTTCGAACAAGGTCAAAATTTTAATTGTTAATTCGAACGAGGCCAAATTTTACTTTTTCTTGGCGATGGCCGAGGGCCGCATGGGTGTGAATTCGAACGAGGTCAAATTGTGACCCGTAATGAGTTCGAGTGAGGTCGAACTTTGACTTGTTAATTCGAACGAGGTCGACTTTTACTACTTGGCGATGGTCAGGGGCTGTCACGCCCCTTTTTTTCTCGCAAAATCGGGTTTCGACATTTCTGAGACAACTCCCTTCCTTTTGGGATGGGATATGGGATTTGAAGAGTCGCAACCTAACGGATTAAGGTGTGTTAGGGCACCTATAGTAATTAACTCATGAAACTAGTTTGCATCACCAGAGATCGGGTAAGAGCTCGAAATTACCTTGAGGGGAAGGTGTTAGGCACCCCTCGAGGTCCACGATGGTAGGTCCCGACCGAACTTAATTAAGCGAATTAGTACTTAAAGGAAAATAAAGCAATTTAGACAACTATTATTTTAAAACAAGAATTAAAGGGGTCCTAAGTTTTTTAGCCTATAGGATCATTTCCATGCAATACTTGGTAACTTTCCCCAGGTGGGGTACTACACATAGTATTAGCGCACATGTCATCATCTCATTTACTACCCAATTACTATCTTTCAGTTATTACTTAAGCGTTCTAGTAGCTTCTAACATGTGCCTTATGAGTGCACTACCCGTCCCTTTCGTATGGTCCTGGAGGTGTTTAGGACCTCTATTTAAGTTGGTTCTAGACTGACCTAGGTTGCTTAAGATGAGAAAAAAGCTAGGCGACAAACAAAATTCAAATAGGACTGTCACAGGAGAGCAACTAAAGGCTCATATTAACCTCCACAAATAGTCAACAAATGCACGCAGTTCAATCAGCAAATTTCATTAATTTAGGATCCTATAGGCAGGATATCTAGATGAGCAGAAGCAGAATGTAGAGAAGCAATTTTTTTAAGGCGAGCATCAGGACCTATCGATTTGCCTACTAATTTTGATTAAGTTCAGAATCGGGCAAAATTTCAAGCATCAAGAGATCACAATTTTAGGCCCAGAATTCTTAATAAACCTATAGGTTTGCCTAAGTGATAACCAGAACAGGATGCTATAGGCATGGTATCTACAACTGTTAATTATAGACCTATAACAACGAATTATTGATTTTAACAGACAGGTTTCTATCTCTTTAGATCCTGTAGGCATGCTTTCTACTTCAGAATTAGTTAACTCCTATAGGCATGATTTCTAAGTGTTGAAACTGATTACACGCATGATTTCTAAACTTACAACTGATTTACCTTATAGGCATGATATCTATTAGCTTAAATCATATAGTCATGATTTCTAGGTTTTGAAACTGATTCCTTTTATTCCTGTAGGCATGGTATCTAAGTTGAAACTGATTTTTTTTATTTCTTATAGGCATGATATCTACTAATCACGTTGGGGCAGAATTTTTAAAGAAAATTGCCAGAAAAGTTTATTAGCTCAAACAAATAGAATCCTATATACATGACCACTAATGCACATTGAGATTGAAAATATGTGTAGAACCTACAAAATGGATGCTAATGCAGAATTGTAAAAGACCTATAGGCAGTGTCTCTAATATTCCAAAAATATGAAAATTCATAGTCATAAACAATCAGAAGGAAATCCTATGGGCGGGATCTCTAAACAAACAGTAGCATGCACATAAGGAATCAACACAATGGACCTATAGGCAGGA
>MDKI01028698.1:0-45506 GCA_005239505.1 Nicotiana paniculata | reverse complement strand
TTCGTCGGCCATAATTCAAGACAAAAAAACACACTGTTCAAAAGAGAACAAAGACAAATAATACTATTAGACAATGAAGAGTTCTTCAAAAGACTATGGCTCTGATACCATGTAAACATTTGATGCGGAAGACAAAGAACAATATTGGAGGAAAAACTCTTGCTCTTCTCATTAATTCCACAAGTATTTATAGACAAAGAAGTTAGAGAAATAAGAGAAAACCTAAACCTAATAGGAGACCAAGACCTAAACTCTAATAAGGAAAATATTACACATTCCTAATTAAACTCTAATTCTTTCCTTATCACTAATTCTTTCCTTATCAAACCGATTGCTAGTAACTCATTAAAAACAAATTTAATTATTTATTCCTGAAACTATTATTGGGCTAAACAGTTCCTTCAACTAAACAAAAAAATTTATCATGTCGACGATTTAAATTCTTTTAGCATTTTAGTGAAAAAGCATTAATTAAATAAAATTATTGTCATACAGAAACTTTAAAGTTTCCCGAAGATACATAAATCTATCTAGAAAATGTATATTACATAATCAAAATTAAGTTTAGGTAAGTCAACATGGAAAAGTATTGGGAGACGAGTATTCTTTTAGTATAATTTAGACGTTCTTTTACGACTATTTCCTCATACCTTCTTAGGAATTCCAAAAGCAGCAAAAATTGGTAAACTTAACCTTTAAGATGCAATCCGATCGCTATTTTTAGGTAGATCTAGATAAGATTCATTAAACATTAAACTAAGAAGCCAATGAATAAGCAATTAGTACTTTTGCAAACATACTGTTTTGTAAATTTTAGAAATAAGAAACAACGCTCAATTCCAACAATCCAGAAAAATTCAGAATTAACTTTGAAGTGTAAAATACAAAGAATGTCATCATTTCTAGCAATTCCGACATGCAATCCCCAACATTTGTCAGATTGTTGGTACATATCATCTTAAGATTGTTTGTCCAATATGGTTAAGAACCCAAATTTTAATAAGAAAGATTCGTAGGGAAAGTATTGGAGTTAACTTTGAAGTGTAAAATAATTAATAAAATGACCTCACTTGGACCAATTTGTGGCATGCAAAAGCATAAAGAGTTCCCCAACATTGACATATTACATGCATATACCACCTTAAGATTGGAGAACCATATTCTTTATTACTTGCATATACCACCATATGACTGAAGAACCATATTCTTCGTCCATAAATGTTTTTTGCGGGCCAAAATTCGTAGCTTTCTAGTCAAATAAGTTATCTTTAATTTGACGTTCATAATAAGTTGGCAAAATACCTTAAACCACCCTTAAACTTGGCTCAGATTATTTGTATCCTCCCCAAACTATGTCCGGTCTTAATTACCCCCTTCAATTCGGCCTTTTGAGAGTCATTACCCCCTAGACGCTGATGTGTCAAAAAGTGTGGGTGCACCCGCCTGCCATGTGGATTTTTTCAGTATATGTGGCTTTTTTTGAAAAATAAAATATATTTTTACCTTTTTAAGAATATTACTTTTTTAGATAATTTTTTTCGAATACAATTTATAATAAAACTTTGATAGGACTACATTATACATTATTTAGGTTAAATATTTTTATTTTTCCAAAAATAATAAAGTTTTAGTTAAAACTTTTTTTGAATTTGACCTGAAAATAAAGATTTATACAATTGAAATAAATAGTCAAGTTATCTAAAAAGTTATAAAACAATACATAGTTTGAAATTAATTATATTGGCTATAATTTTTTATATAGCTCTAAATTACGGTGATCTAAGAATATTTTTTTTACAGATTTTATCTAAAAAAGTAAAAATACACAGTTGAAATAAATAGTCATTGCATCAAAAGAAAAAATAAAATGAGTGTATAATTGCAAAGTAATGCAAGTGATTCGTTTTATTTCTTGCAATTGTACACTCTTTTTATTCCTTCTTTGATGCAATGACTATTTATTTCAACTTTGTATTTTTACTTTTTTAGGTAAAATCTGTAAAAAAAAAATAATAATAATAATTTTAGAGCACCGTAATTTAGAGCTATATAAAAAATTATAGCCAAAATAATTAATTTCAAACTATGTATTTTTTATAACTTTTTAGATGCCTTGACTATTTATTTTAATTGTATAAATCTTTATTTTCAGGTCAAATTCAAAAAAATATTAACAAAAACTTTATTATTTTGCGGAAAATAAAAATATTTAGCCTAAATAATGTAGTTCTATGCAAGTTTTATTATAAATTGTATTCAAAAAAGATTATCTAAAAAATTAATATTCTTAAAAAAGTAAAAATATATTTTATTTTTCAAAAAAAACCACATATACAGAAAAATCCACGTGGCAGATGAGTGCACCCATATTTTTTGCCATATCAGCGTCTAAGGGGCTAATGACTCTCAAAAGGTCAAATTGAAGAGGGTAATTAAGACTGGACATAGTTTGGGGAGGATACAAACAATCTGAGCCAGATTTAGGGACGGTTTAAGGTATTTTGCCTGATAAGTTTCTTAAAGCAAAACCACAGTGTGTTTGGATCGGAGCACAATAATGTGGCAGCAGAATCATAAGAGGATGTCAAAGTATTCTTCTTACCTCTTCTAAAAGGCAAACAAAACCAAAAAAAAAAAAGGAGAAGAGAAATAAAGTCTCAACGTAAGTAATAGTTCATATTTGATTTATTCTGGTCCAATGGAGAAGGCACCAATCCAAGGTAAGTTCCTATGGGCGCACGTATAGCTTTTGACACGTTAAAAGGAGGATCGAGGTGCAAGTCAGATAGGCTTTGACATGATCTAAATAGGTTAAGATTGCATATAAAGAATCAGGTGCCCGGATTTAATTTTATGTTATCCAAATTGGTTATCTTTTGTATTATCTTGGTGCATTCTTATGTTTTCGTAATATATATCTTTTAGCCACTGTGCTCCTCTTCTCTTACACAATGCTAACAAAATAAAATCGAATGGTTTAGCTTTCTAGCCACAGAGCTATCTCTTTCGACGCACCCATAAGTCGGAAAATTTTTTTTGGAAGCCACTCCATTTGGAGAAATTACCAAAAGAAAAGACAAATAAATAAATGAAAAGATGGATGTTAGAAATTCAGAAACGAGAATGAGAAAAGAGGAGTGACATTTGGGCTTAGTTGAAGATAGAAAGGAAACACAAACACAATTAATTGAGAAAATTGGTGGGCAGCCACTACTTGAAAAGCAATAGGAAAATAGCCACTCTTCAAAATTTGAACAAAAATATCCTTACTTAAAACATGAAAGAATTTTGTGTTGGACTTCAAAGATCTTTATTTACCCTTAAAATCGAATAACAAATAAATTTATAAGTGGTTTTAAGGATATGTGATTTCACCTGGCACGAACTAAAAAATATATAAATTGATATCAGAAATTGACTGTAAATAAAAATAGAGCAAACGAAAATGATATGCGGCTTTGGCCCTCAAGTTAGGTTGTCCTCGAACTAAATGAGTATGCTATTGAAAGTATGAAATGAGCAACAGAGTATTGAAAGCTTAAGAGAGAAAATGTAATATATTGCTTTGTTCTGTGTGAATGTCATGATTACAAAATGATTAGAACCCCTTTTATATAGCAGAGGAGTTCTACTTCTGGTACAATTCTAAATACATTAAGAAAATCCCATGACTTGCTGATTAACCGGCCTTGACTTGATACGTGCCGAGATTCCCGCCGTGATCCTCGCTCGATCATATTTCGGCTAACCGTTACTTGACCGGGTAAACCCCCTTTCGATCTCACTCGATATCGGTTCCACTTGGTCCTGATCTTATTTGAACATCGTCCTTCACTGGTTCTCGAAGTAAGGGTTCAACAACCTGAATCCATATGGAGGATCGAAACAATATAAGGCAGAACCGTGACCTATCATGATCCGATCCCGATTAGTCACAAGAAGGGTAGGCCTGTTCTGACCATATACAGATAGTCCCCTCGTTTCTCAGAAATAAGATGGTGAGAAACGACATAAATTCCCGAGCTCCATCTTTCTGAGTGATTACGTCAGCGATTAGTTCGACCATGATGCACGCAACGGAACGTCCCGTCAGTCCGGTTACCAAGGCATTAAATGCCTGTCAGGCGTTGGTCGGCCACTACCTGATTCTGAACCGTCGCCTTCAACCTATAAAGCCCTCAGGGTGCGACAGAGCCCCACCCTGAGGAATTCGTTCCGGCGGGGTGCTCGACTGTCGCCGACTTCAAAATAGAGAAGACCCCCTCGGTGCAGGACCGTTGGGAGCCAATGTCAAGGTACATGTGCACCATTACTGAGGGCCTCCTCGATAAGGTTAAAGAGGAATGCAATAGGGTGAACAAGGGTGTGGTCGTTCCCTCTCCTGAGGAATCGATCACCACATACGTAGAGGGGTATCTAAGTGTTTACACTTACCCCTTTACACTCAGCCCCTTGGATCCTGTAATAGTAGCCTTCGCAAAAGGTATGATGTTACTCTGGGCCAGATCCACCCATCGTTCTGGAGGATCGTCGTCCTTCTCCGCTTCTTCACCAGCAAGATCGAGGGATGCTCTTTTACCCTCGATCATCTCATACGTCTCTACAATCCCCAAATTTATCGAGGACTGATTAAACATTCACGTCGGGCCAGCAAAGCCCCGTTCTCCAGTATCGACAAAACCCTCGATCGAGGCTGGATGGGTAGGTTCATCTGAATAAGGACATCGGACCTGATCCCTGTGGAATATATGTCGTTCCCAGAGAGGTGGAACTTTAACCGTAAGTGTCTTTACCTTTAATGCTTGTTTTGCCATTTTTGCTTCCTTCAACCTTTGTTTTATTTTTAATTTGTTATTGCAACTCTGGCCCAGATGCCGGACCCGGTTCCGGACTTGAAAAGATGGGTCGAGGGCCTAGTATCTCAGAGGCCCTACTCCGAACGGGCTTGGATGGATCTTTCCAAAGGTCGATGGGAGGCTCACAACCACGGTAAACTTTTGCTCACTAACTGTTTGTCACTTTTAGTCTTTTCTTAACTAACTTGCTTCCTTTTCTTTGCAGGTCTTGGAAGGATGTCGCAATGAAACCTCCTTCAAGCGACGAAGAAATCCTCCCTCAACCATTAGCTCCGAAGCCGGCTAAGGAGAAGATGAGAAAGAGGGCCCCGAGTCCCCTAGGCTCGAAAAAGAAAGGACCGGCGAGGAAGCCTCGCAAGCCTAAGGGAAACATTTTTCCCTTATCTTTGGAATCAGTCCGCCGCCTAATAGACGAGTACGAAGAGGAAGAACAAGAAGAAGAAGAAGAAATCGGGCTGGTGGCTCGTCCGCGGGCTATAGTTTCAGAACAGAAGTCCTCTGAACCGGAGGCAATCAACAAAGGAGCTTCGTCTGAGATTCCTGATCCAGAAGTCACCCCGTCCCCAGCAAAGATGGGGAAAATAGAGTCTCGAAGCAAAACTCCCCAAGAAACGGAAGAGGTTCCTAGGGTCGAGCCTGGGGTGGTCGACATTTCAGACTCCCCCCATATTTCTGATAGCATGATTCAAGAGGCCAATTTGTTGGATGGTCAGCGGGTGGATCTCCACGGCTTCTTTGATGAGCTCGAAGCGGTTATTTCTGAGGAGATCCTCGTATTTAGAGACCTATCGGTGCCGAGGAAGGTACCATCACCAGGGGAAACTGGATCTCCATCAAGCTTGAAGCTGGTAGACTAATTTCCGGCTCCGAGTGCCAACCCCAACCGCAAACGGCAGCTAGTGCTGACTGTCCTTGAAGATGCTCGAGTTTTCTCCCCTCCCCCCCCCCCCGGTCGGGGTCGCCAGCTATCTGAGAGGCTTGGTGACCGAAGATGACCAAACGGTGATGAATGCCGTGGGGGCAACCTGCTTATTCAATGAGGCCCAACACGCACTAAATCGGGTAACCTTTGAAACTTTATTTCTTACTTTATTTGTATTTGTAGATTATTCTTAACACTTTTTCCCTTTCTTGCAACCTTCGGTGTTGTGCCTCGAAGCCTTCTTCAGATCCCTAGATGAGCACAAGGACGACGTCCGGATCCTTATTGAGAAGGGAGATACTTATAGGCTCCTCAGTGAAAGACTCTAGGCCGATTTGCTTGCAGCTCGGGACGAGAACACCGACATGGCCAAACAGGTATTCTGAATGCTCCAAGATAGTGAAGCCGAGTTAGAGATAACAACTAATGACCCAATTCTGCAGATTCGACAAAGGCTCGAGCAGATCGATCAGCTTAGCAAGTAGGTGGATGATGTACGGGCCGAGGCCGAAGTTTTCAATGGAAACATGGACATCTTGGCCGCAATGAAAGATATTGTCCAGGCGCAGTTGGATTCATCCGAGACTCAACTTGAGCTGAGAAAGAGAAAAGCTCGATGCAGACTGAGAAGATTAAAGAGGTTCAGTCTCAACTGGATTCAGCCGCCAATAAGCTCGAGGAGGCCAAGTCTGAGGTGGTCGAGGCCTGCATCAAGGCTGATGAAAAGGTGGCCTAGTTTAAAATCTATGTCGAGGCCATCCAGACTAAATCCATAAGCATGATCGACCATGCGAAATGGCAAGCTCAAAGGGAGGCCCTCGAGGATGCTCAAGCCCAAGGCTTCAACGTTGCGGCCGAGATTGACAATGCGCGAGCAAAAGAAAACTGGGCTCGGAAGCTGGCCTTCCCCGAAGATGACTCCGACGACCTCAGTGAGTTCGAAGAAGAAGATTTTGAGGACGGAGATGTTGCGTCCTATGGAGACCAAGACTCTTAGGACTTAGTGTATTTTTTTTTGGTAATTATATTTTTCATTAATCACCAATGAAATCATTACAAAACAACAAAGTCATCCTCGACTTGCTTAATCATTACATATATCTAACCCTATAACTATGTTATAAGTAGTACATGAAAGACACTATACAAGTAAACTTGGTTAGTTGCCACATTGTCTTCAAAATATAAGCTGCTGCATTTTTGCCCTCACTACTCCTTGAGCTCTAATAATGCAAACACATGCCACTTCTCTTGCTATTTGATCTGCAGTCCTTGTTTTCTCTTCAAATATTCTGCTATTCTTCTCTTCCCATATCCTATGAATGTACTCTGCATATATCATTTTCATTACTTTGGCCTTACATGATCTCCCTTTAGCTTTTGTTATCACCCATGGCATCATCTGTGTACAGTATTGGATTGGAGCATCATGAATTTGTATCCATTGTAAAAGCCTCCACCATACTGTCTTAGCATAACTACATTCACAAAACAAGTGCATATGTGATTCATCTGCACTATTGCATAAGCAACACCTTGGATTCACTTGAATTCCCTAGTTGGCCAACCTATCTGCTGTCAACAGTCTCCCATGACATTGCATCCACATAGTGAATATTGCCTTAGGTCTAGCTTCATTATGGAACATTAAAGTTATCCATTCCACCTTGTTGTATCTTCCCAAAATGCCTAAGTATACTTGTTTAGTAATGCTCTGACTGTGCTTTACTGTAGGCCTTTATTTAATTACATCTCTTGCCTCCATGATCTTTCTCACCATCCAACTTGCATGTTGATGTCTCAACATCTCCAGTATGCTATGCCCCTTTATATAATAAGTATGGATCCATTTTATCCAAACTTTATCCTTCTTCTGTGCCAGATCCCAGTATGCATTAGTGATATAAGCTCTATTCCAAACTCTGAGATTCAACATATTATACCCTCCTGCAGCTTTAGGCAAACACATCTTTTCCTATGCTATCAGTGCTCTCTTTGTAATTGTATTGGAACCAGACCATATGTAACTCCTGCAGTATGACTCTATTAATTTCATCACTTTAGCTGGCAAGATAAATATTTGAGACCAATAACATTGGATACCAAATATCATTGTTTGAAAAGACTGTACTCTTCCAGCATAAGATAATTTCTTAGCTATCCAAGAGGAGATCCTTGCAACTATTTTGTCAATCAATGGTTGCTATTGCACAACTGTTAACTTCTTTGTATCCAATGGGATGCCCAGATATTTGAAAGGCAATTCCCCAAGTGAATATCCAGTATTCTGTAGAATTTCTATCCTAACATACTGAGAAACTCCACCAAAATAGATTTCAGTCTTGTTGGGATTGGCTAACAGTCCAGATGCAACAGAAAATTGCTTAAAGCATGCATGAAGAGTGTCCACTGATCTACTATCTCCTCTAGCAAACATCAGAAGGTCATCTGCAAAACTGAGATGAGTTATATCTAGCTTACCACACCTTGGATGAAACCTGTATTCCTTTGCTTGCTTCAACCCTTTGAGTAGCCTGCTTAGGTATTCCATTGCAATTGCAAACAGAAATGGTGATATGGGATCACCCTGTCTGAGTCCTTTAGCAGCTGCAAAAGGTTTTGTCAACTCCCCATTTATCATTATTGAATAACTCACTGTTGATACACAAGTTCTCACCCATTTAATGAATTTTGTAGGAAAGCATAAATACTCTAATAGTTGTTCCAAATACACTAATTCCACAGAATCATAAGCTTTCATCATGTCAACCTTTACCATGCATCTAGGAGAGATATGCTTCTTGCTATAAGCTTTAACTAACTCATGAGCAAGAATAATGTTGTGTGCTATTTTCCTTCCTGGGATAAACCCTGCTCGGGCTTCTGATATAACATATGGCATGATCTTCTGGAGTCTACCATCAGTAACTTTAGAGATAAGCTTGTATAACATAGTACAATAAGCAATAGGTCTAAAGTCTTTAATTGTCACTGAATTTGGAATTTTAGGGAGCAAAGTGATGGTGGTGCAGTCAATTGTTGGAAACATCACCGCTGCATGAAAAAACTCTTTCACTGTTGCATACACTTCTTCTTTTCTCACTAGTCATGCTTTCTTGAAGAATTCTGCATTATATCCATATATACTAGGAGCTTTATCACTTCCTATCCCCTTTAGAGCCTCATCTATCTCTTGTTCAGTTACTTCAGCATCAAGTATTGTTGTTGTTGCTGTGTTAGAGTTGGACCTCTCCTCATTACCATCATGTCCACAGCTGGAAGTATATGTGCACTGGTTCCCATTAGGCCTTTATAGAAGGATAAAATCTCCTCCTTTATAGATGCATGTTCTATTATAGTAATTCCTGATAATGCATGTAGTTCAGTAATTTGTTTTCTTTGCTGCCTCTGTTTTATAACTGCAGGAAAAAAACTTATTATTAGCATCCCCCAATTTGATCCAGTTTGCTCTTGCCTTTTGATGCAGTATCTTCTCTTCCACCATTGACCAAGTTTCTAGATTTTGCAACCATTCCTTCTCTTGGACTTGCAGCAGATCACTATAGCAATTTTGCATCTGACTTTGGATGTTGCAAATAGTTTGGCTTGCTTGATCTATCTTCTCAGCTACTCCTTTGATCTCAGTTTCATTCAGCTACCTAAACAATCTTTTCATCCTTTTAAGCTTGAGCCAAGTATTTTCCATCTTCCCTGGTACTTTGTTCCTGCTCCATTCTTCCCTTATTATCATTTCAAAATCAGGATGACTTGCCCATACATTAAAGAATCTGAATGGGCTCTTGGTAAGACTCCTTTGTTGCATTATATTGATGCACATGGGATTGTGATATGAAATATAAGGTTCACCATAATCAATATTCAGATGACTATAGTTTATCATCCAAATATCATTTCCAAACATCCTATCAATACGACTCCACACCCTATCAACACCCTGTTGTTTGTTAGTCCATGTAAAATAATCTCCTCTCCATGGTAATTCTGAAATACCAATATCATGGCATAGCTCAGCGAGGTCTTTTATATCGGCATTTGTCACAGGCAGTTTAGAAACTCTATATTGGATAGTGAGTAGGGCATTGAAGTCTCCCCCAAATAACCAAGGGCCTTTAGTAATTTGTGCTAGTCTTTTTATGTGCTCCCATAGATTTCTTCTTTGATCAGCAGTATTCTACCCATACAGCACTGTGAGATAACAATGCATCCCATTTTGCTTCCTAGTTACTAGACAGTGTATGAAGTGATCTTGTTTGTCTAATGGTTGCACTACATACATTTGCTCATCCTAGATAATCCACACCCTTCCATTCACAGCATACTCATAGTTAGTCATCTTATTCCATCCAGGGACTATTCTGCTAATCACCTTCCCTGCATTGCCTTTTTTCACCTTTGTTTCAACTAGCCCAGCCAACTTATCCTTTATGTATTGCTTTATTTCTTTTTATTTATACCTCTTATTCAATCCTCTAATATTCCAAAATAACCAAGTCATTGGTGGATAATTATTCCACCTCCCCAATCAGGTGGTATATTTTCCTCCATTCTCTCTTCTTCTTGTTGTAATAGCTGAAAGCCATTTTTTGTAGTTATTGTTGTTTTTACCAGTGACATTCTGCTATTATTGTCCAGAACTGGCCATTCTTCTCTTTGTTCAATACTCTTCCCTTCTATTTCTTTCCCTTTAACCCTTGTTATCCCTGAATTTCCAGAGCTTTCATTACCTGTAATCACATTATCATTATCCTGCTTCATTGAATTACTTGTACCCTCAGTTTGTTCTGCTTGTTGTTGTTGTCCTTGCCCTTACTTGCCACCTTGTGGTAATTTTCCCCTAATTCTTTCTTACTCTATGATGTTTTTCCTTATTCACTCTCTTCAACAATGTACAATCATGTCCTATCTTCATGCTGTCTATGCAATATTGAGGTTTCCATTCATACTCCACCTGCTGCTGGATCATTTTCCCCGATCTTAGTGTATTTTTACTTTCTTTTTTTTGTACTTTTTTCTGGGGCCATTTTTGGGCCGTTATAAAGAACTTTCATCGGGCCGTGTTGCCTTTGTAACTAATTTCTGAAGTATATATAAAACATTTCTTCCTTTTTGCAAAAGTCGAAATGTCTTGTAAAATAACGAAGTCGTATTCGATTTGTTTGAAATTGAATCAATGTAGCCTTTAGGCATTATGATCGAGCGAGTGCGTGCTCGAACTCGAAGTAAGGTAACCCTTAGGTTTTGCAGTTGATCGAGAATGATATCTCGAACTCGAAGTAAAAGCAGCTCTTAGGCCTTTGTATTTTTCGTATTAGGCCGATCTGGCCTTTGTGAAAAGATTGTTTATATAAGTAAGGCTTTCTCTTCTTTTCCGCTTGAAAAAGTTTTTATCATTTGTTTTTACAAACTTGGAATGCCTTATTATGATATAATAGGGAATCGTCTGATTAGAGTTTTTGATGCTCGATATTATCAAAGCCTTTTAAAACCGGTTATGAAAGAATTCGAAGGACTATTTCGTTATGGAATTCGGACGTCTCCGAACCGTGTTAGTTCGGTCATAGCCTCTTAGTATAGGATCTGCCTGTTGGGATTATTTTCCCGTTTACTTCGAGCTTGCCCAGAGTAATAGTCCCCGAGTGGGGTGGTCGTGACCTATAAAATTTGAGGGTTGCCTAAAAGGTCTTATGACCTTGATGTTTCAATAATTCGATCTTGTTCGAATTTACTTTTTGGATGGCAGTCCTCAAGCATGGGGTTGATTATCCGAACTCTGGTTATGATCGACCCTTAAGCCCGTTTCCATAATAGATCAAAAGTATGGAATTATAAAGTAGAAAAACTTTTCTAAGGCATGAGATATTGGCAAGGAAAAATACTTCTCTTTATTTTTGCGAAAAATGATTATACATGCGTACATGTTCAGCGCCAGGGATCTAGTAACCTATGTGGACACGGTTCGTTTGACCGTTTGTCCCTTATAAATTTCACCTATCGAGACATCGTTGTTATGAAATAATTTCCTCTCAACAAAGTTGACATTCGAGGGAAATGTCCCCCAGTATTCGAGGTTGATGGCAAAGTAGACTCGGATACTATTGAATTTTTCTAAGTTGGCACGATCAATGGTTGCCTCATTAAAAACCTCACCGGAAAACCCATTTTGGACAAAACTGATCTAAGGGAAAAAGAGTGCAATGCGTGCTTTCAGACCTAAACACTTCGTGTCGAAAAATCCATCATTTTTTCTGGTTGACCACCTACAAGAATTAGTTTAAAATAGAAATGAAATGGAAGGGGGGCGTACCTTAGCAGTAGTATCGTTTTAGGTGTGATATATTCCAATTGCTCGGTAGCTGTTCCCCGTTTGTCGTTCCGAGCTTGTAAGATCCTTTTACGGTGACTTCGAGAATCTGTATGGTCCTTCCAAGTTCAAACCCAGTTTTCCTTCATTCGGATATCGGGTGTTGAGGGTGACTTTCCTTAGCACCAAGTACCGACGTTAAAATGTCGAAGATTGGCTCTTCGATTGTAGTACCTTTTGATCCGCTGTTTTTGGGTGGCCTTCAGACGAGGGCGGCTTTACATTTTTCATCCAACAATTCTAGGCTTATATTCAAGGCCTCATTATTCGACTCTTCTGTTGCGTATCAGAACCTGGTGCTAGGTTCTCCGACCTCGACCAGAATTAGAGCTTCGGTTCCATAAACTAATGAGAACGGGGTAGCTCCAGTACTGGATTTCGATGTTGTGCGACATTCCCATAGAACCTCGGGTAGTATTTCTCCCCATTTATCTTTGGCGTCGGTCAGTATCTTCTTAAGATTTTGGATGATGGTTTTGTTGGTTGATTCGGCTTGACCGTTCCCGCTGGGATGATAAGGTGTTGATAGGATTCTTTTGGTTTTGTAATCCTCGAGAAATTTAGTCACCTTTCTACCGATGAACCGCTTTCCATTATCGCACACAATCTCGGAGGACATCCCGAATCGACATATGATGTGGTCCCAAATAAAGTCTATGACCTATTTTTCTCTGACTTTCTGAAAAGCCTATGCTTCAACCCACTTAGTGAAATAATCAATCATAAATCAAATAAATTGAGACTTACCGGGACCGATGGAAGAGGGCCGATGATGTCCATCCCCCATTTCATGAACGACCATGGGGATAAGACCGAATATAGAAGTTCCCCGGGCTGATGAATCATCGGCGCATGCCTTTGGCATTTGTCGCATTTTTGAACGAACTCCTTTGCATCTTTCTCCATATCAATCCAATAATATCCGACTTTAATTACTCTGTGGACCAATGATTCGGCACAGGAATGATTTCTGCAAGTGCCCTCACGAACTTCTCTTAGGACGTATTCGGTATTTCCCAGTCCCATACATATTGCTAACAAACCATCGAACATATTTCTAAACAGTGTTTCTTCTTCGGATACGGTGAACCGTGTTGCCTTTGTGCGCAGAGCTCTCGACTCATTTGGATCTGATGGAAGTTTTCCGTTCTTCAAATACTCTACGTACTTGTTTCTCCAATCCCAGGTCAAACTTATGGAGATTATCCTAGCGTGACCTTCTTCGATCACCGATCTCATGAGTTGTACGAATGTCCCCAAGTTGAGTTCGTCATCTTCGACCGATGACCCTAAGTTTGCGAGGGAAGCGACCTCGTTGTTCTGTTCTCGAGGTACATGTTGCAAGTTCCATTCCTTGAATCGATGTAGAGTCACCTGTAGTTTATCAAAGTATCTCTGCATTCGGTCTTCTCGTACTTCAAAGGTCCTGTTAACTTGGTTTACCACGAGAAGGGAATCACACTTGGCCTCGATGACCTCCGCTCCCAAGCTTTTAGCTAATTCGAGACCTGCAATCATGGCCTCATACTCGGCCTCATTGTTAGTCAATTTTGTAGTCTTGATAGATTGTCTGACTACATTACCTGTGGGTGGTTTTAGCACGATGCCTAGCCCGGACCTCTTCACGTTCGAAGCACCGTCCATAAAGAGGGTCCAGACTCCCGAGGATGTACCCGATTTTATTAACAATTCTCTTTCAACCTCGGGTACGAGGGCCGGTGTGAAGTCATCCACGAAGTATGCCAAGATTTGAGACTTGATGGCTGTTCGGGGTCGATATTTAATATCGTACCCGCTTATTTCTACGACCCATTTGGCCAATCGACCCGAAAGCTCGGGTTTGTGCAAAATATTTCAAAGTGGATAAGTTGTTACAACACATATTGGATGACATTGAAAATATGGCTTTAGTTTCCTAGAGGCGCTTATTAAAGCAAGCGCTAATTTTTCTAAGTGTGGATATCTGGTCTCGGCCTCACCTAAGGTTCGACTAACATAATAGACAAGGAATTTCATACCTTGTTCTTCTCGGACCAAGACTCCGCTTACCGCTATCTCTGAGACTGCCAAATACAAGTAAAGTTGCTCGTCCGTTTTTGGAGTGTGAAGCAGCGGGCTCGATAAGTACCGCTTTAGTTCTTCTAAGGGTTGTTGGCATTCTGGAGTCCACATAAAATTATTCTTCTTCTTTACTAACGAGAAGAATCGATGGCTCCTATATAAGGATCTCGAAATGAATCGCCCTAGGGAGGCTATGCGCGCCGTTAGCCTCTGCACGACCTTTACATTATCTACTACTGTGATATCCTCGATAGCTTTGATTTTATCAGTGTTGATCTCGATCCCATGATTGGATACCATGAAGCCAAGAAACTTGCCCGAGCCGACCCTGAACGCACACTTTTCTGGGTTGAGCTTCATATTGTACTTCTTCAGTATATCACAAGTTTCATGTAAGTGCTTCAAATGGTCCTCTGCTCGAAGGGACTTAACTAACATGTCATCAATAGAAACTTCCATTGATTTTCCTATTTGTTTTTCGAACATTCGGTTTACTAGGCATTGATAAGTTGCACCAGAATTTTTTAGTTCGAATGACATTACATTATAACACTAGGTGCCGTACTTAGTGATAAACGAGGTCTTTTCCTAATCGCCCGGGTTCATCTGTATTTGGTTGTACCCGGAGTAGGCATCGAGAAAACTAAGAATCTCGTGGCTGGTCGTGGCATCGATCATACGATCGATATTAGGCAAAGGAAAAGAATCCTTAGGGCATGCTTTATTTAGGTTTTTATAATCTATGCACATTCTAAGTTTATTTCCCTTCTTAGGGACTAACACTACGTTTGCTAACCATTCGGGATACTTTACTTCCCGAATGGATCCTATTTTGAGAAGTTTGGTTCTCTCGTCCTTGATGAAGGCATGCTTAACCTCGGAGTGGGCCTTCTTTTTTGCTTCACCGGATGAAACCTCGGGTCCAGGCTTAGTTTATGGGTAGTGATTTACAGTGGGATCCCTGTCATATCGAGATGGGACCAAGCAAAGCAATCCATGTTAGCTAAAAGGAATTGAATAAGTTTTTTCCTGAGCTTAGAGGTTAACCCCCCAGGTATACCTTTCGTTCGGGTAGATGTTCGATTAGTATGACCTGTTCTAACTCTTCGACCGTTTACTTGGTGGCGTCAGAGTCATAAAAAATTATGAAGGAGCGAGGGATCCAATAGTCGTCATCCTCGTTGATCCCTTGCTTCTCCGATTGGGTCGAGGCCGGTGTTTGTGGTTGCTATTCGGCCTCCTATTTTCCCTTCGAATCTGATCCCTTTGTTGACGAGAGTGCCGAAATTAGTATCACTTCGTCGACTGCAAACATCTCCTTGACGGCAGGTTGCTCCCCGTAGACCGTTTTGACTCCCTCTGGTGTTGGGCCTTCCGAACAGGGCGTTGTACCTCATGTCACCCCCGATCACATGGAACTTTGTTTCTTGGATGGTTCCGGCCATGTTCACTAGCAAAGTTATTTCGCCTTTGGTGGTTTCTCATGCCATGTTGCCATTAAGTACTCAGGCTGCGGGCACAACTTGATCCTATAGGCCGAGCTGTTCTACGACCCTCATACCTAGATGAATCAAAACACGTTTAACTTGAGTTGTATTCATAAGAACAAATATTACCAGTGCATCGTTGTGGGGTGGTAAGATCCCTTCCACATCTTTGTCGTTGAAAGACAAGGTCCCTTCCGGTATGTAATCCCGAGTCCGCTTTTCCCTCGTGATCGACACCTTGGTACTCTTAAGTACGGTTCTCCTGAGGAATATCGACCCCTCCAACAATCATGTGGATTACGTGTTGCGGCTCTTCTTGCTCATTCTGTCTATTTGAATCTCTGTTCTTGAAGTGGTTCTTAGCCCGATCGCTTAAGAATTCTCGAAGATGCCTCTCGTTGAACAAGCGGGCTACCTCCTCCCTCATCTGTCTGCAATTTTCTGTTCTATGACCATGTGTGCCATGATACTTGCACATTTGATTAGGATTTCTCTGGGTCGAATCAGTAGCAGAGGTCGAGGCCACCTAGTATCTTTGATGTGCCCGATGGCTAATACAATAGTTGACGCATCAATGTTGAAGCTGTATTTCGATAGTCGTGTTGATTCTCTGTCCTCGATCATTTCTTCTATCACCTCGAACGGGGTTGCGTCCAGGACTGTTGTTTCTACGATCTCCACTGTATGGCTGGTATCGATCTCTGTTTGACCGTGGTTCCCGGTCAATATCCCCTTTAAATCTATCGACAGGCCTGATAGGATAAACGGACCCGGAAAAAGTTCCTAACCGGTCCTCTTCGACCCTAATCTTTGATTGGTACCGATTATGCACATTGGCCCAGGTGACAGCTGGATATTCGATCAAATTCTGATTTAACTATTGTGAGGCCACCGAGCTTCGTATGTTTAGCCCTTGAGTGAAGTCCTGAACGGCCCAATCATCGACAACCGGTGGCAGATCCATGCGTTCCATTTGGAACTGAGACACAAACTCTCTGAGCATCTCGTTGTCTTTCTGCTTCACTTTGAAGAGGTCCGACTTCCTAGTTTCGGCCTTTATCGCTCCAACGTGTGCTTTAATGAAGGAATCTACGAGCATGGCAAAAGAATCAATTGATTTGGGTCATGGTACCATATCATCGCTCCCTTTGATAAGGTCTCCCCGAACTTCATAGGCAATACGGACTCGACCTCGTCGTCCTCTAGATTGTTTCCCTTAATTGCGTATGTGTAAGAAGTGACATGTTCATTGGGGTCGGTAGTTCCATTATACTTGGGAATTTCTGGCATCCGAAATTTCTTTGTAATGGGTTTAGGAGTCGCGCTCGGGGGGAAGGGCTTTTGCACGAACTTCCTTGAATCCAAACCCTTCAAAATCGGTGGTGCCACCAGAATTTGATCAACTCTGGAATTATATGTTTCTACTTTCTTGTCATTTGCTTCAATCTTCTTGTCCCCAGATTTAATTCGCTTTGTCAGCTCCTCGAGCATTTTCATGATAGCGGGTTCAGTCCCTGATTCATTCCCGTTTGATATTTCTAGCACCAGTTTGGCCCTGTAAACAACTTCCTGCGATGGTTGGGGCTCGACCCTACTCGGTGCATGGTTCTGATTTCGGAGTTGTGATATTGCAGCTTGTTAAGCCAACAACATTTCGAATATTATCCGAAGGCTGATTCTGCCTTGTTCGTCGACATGTGTGTTCTAGCCGTCTAATCGAACGTCTCTACGGATGCTATTTTCGGGGTCGACGGCCAGATTTGCATTGGGAACTGACGTCGATAGGGTCTACAATCAGAACTCCATCAAGGTCAACTAGAGGTACCTCGTTCCCTAGGGCGGTTATGTTGTCGTTTTATCCATGCAAACCAAGGCCATTGGCAATGTGTGTGGGTACTTGTTGGTCTCAAATGCACACGCAAGTATACATGGTCGTACAAGTAATATAATGATAAATCAAGTGTCGAACCCACAGAGACTTGTGTAGACTACTCACAAATTCACTATAATTGTTATTTAATCAAGCCAAATAAAAATCCAATAATGTAACTATGTTATACTACGATTCTAAGAAATAACTAATTATCAAGTAACACGTTGATTGTTGTGTATTCAATAGAGACAAATATTCCAGGGTTGTGATCAATTCACCACTCGTATTGCATTCTAATTAACTCTCCCTTTCATATAATTCACTCATGGTTGCTAATTAATTGATAATTTCTCTCATAGCCTTCTCCCGAAGTACTACTCGCCTATTCTCAATAGATTAACGCCTATATTCCTATGAAATTAATCTATTAGAACGCACCATGATTACGATGTTCAATTAAGCACGGTGACTAGGTATATTCCTATCCTAACCACAAATCCGCTCCTCTGAAGGGTCAAGATCGCTCTCTCTTCAATTCTTCTCTAATCTATACACGGCTTTCCCAAGCATAACATAGATAGTATGTAGAACCTAACTGCTGTCCAGACAATTAAGCAATTAAACAAAGAATTGAAAAACAACCATATATTGAGTGAACTATAATCAAGGTTAAGCTAATATCGAAGAACAATATTCATGGCAAAATCACAACCCCAGAACAATGGGTGTTTAGCCACTCATGCTAAAATCAAACAATTGCATAAGTGTTGAATTAATTGTAAATACTAGAAAAAGATGAAGAAAACTGAGAATCCTTCGCTCCCTAGCAATTTCGTGTGTATTATTCCTCCAAAGTGGCGTGTATCTCCTCAAAAATAAGCTTAGACTTGCTTTTATACGTGTTGGGTAGGTCTAGGACTGAAATAACCGTGTCCCGGACAACATAGGAAAAAATCCCGTCACCGGCGCCCTGGGTAGCTCCAGGCGCCCACCAGGGCGCTGCCCCAATAATGTTTCTGCCTCCAGCGCCACAGGTGGCGCCCAGCCCTGCTTGTGGTGCCCAAAATCGCCGTTTTGTCTGATTTTTGCGTTTTGGCTCTAATTTCGCGCGTTTCACCCCCAATTGATCCCGAATTATTCCTACACATAAAAATACTTCAAATTAATATAAATCATCATATTTAACATCTAAAACTAACGAAACAAAAGTAAAATATGAGGCGATATACATAAAAATATATACACTTTAAGCTAAACATCAACACCCCACACTTAGACTCTTGCTCGTCCTCGAGTAATGGGATAATCTACTACCCTTCAACACGTACAAAGTTCATTATCAGTGAGTATTTTACTTTTCAATCACACACCTTACTCCTTGACTATGATCGATACCGGCAATCAAGTATGAACACACAAAATTTCACATTCTTCCCCTTCTTTAAGCATGCCCAAGTATAACAATTTACTCAATCATTCCAACAACCTATTTGCAACCACCAAATCTCAATATTCGACTTATAACCACTAAGCCCTCTTAATTCACGCACCTACCCAACAAGAAAGTTTACAACATTACCAATCATTCATGAGATCATGTGCCCTCACCAACAAACAAAAGAGTGAATATAACTAGTTCCCACATTCAAATATGCTTTTTGAATATAATTTAAGGACATCACACAATCGAACACAATTTCACTCACTCTCACAAAGAATTCATATGCATCCCGTGGTCGTACCATAAGCTTGCCCTTAGTGTAGATCTTCACTAATTTAAGTTAGCCAAATCTAGGATCAATTAAGAATTTTAAGGTTATAATGTAGGATAAGGGACGGGTAGGATATATTTAGGAATAGTGACTAACCCTCCTAAGTACTTTAATACACTACTTTCACAAATCAACACATATTCTTCTCAACCAATTCCCTTGCCACAATTCATATTCAACATAGCCCTTTTTCAATTAAGCACTTCTATATTTTCACTAGCACAAATTAATAAAAATTGGAGGTGTCTATCTTTTTGTACATACTTTTACTATAATTTTTTTTCTTCTTTCTTTTACAACAATATTTTTTTTCTTTCTCCACACACTCCATACATGAAAATTCATTGGCTAGTGGCTTTTGATTTCAGTTTTAATGCACCAAAGGGTCCTTCCATGGCTCCACTCAAAACTAATCCCCAATATCTCACCCTACTTCTTTTAACGATGAAGTGCCTTAGGAGGTAAAGGTGCAAAAATCTCAATTTAAGAACAAAATAGGGGTACCAAAGAAAAGGTCAAAAGGCTCAAAGGGGCTAGCAATGGAAATTTTTAATTTTCATGTGACAAGCACATCCATGATCAAGCAAGAAAAATGCCTACGTCATCCCCTAGACTAGCACAACTTACAATTTCGCTTTCATTAACACACGGGCAAGTTCTAGACTACACAGGATAGCGTAGAAAATCACTAAACCTCACTCACACATTGCACATGACTCAATCACAACGGTTTTATTCAACTCTCAAGTCAAGCAAGCACACAAAATTGAGAGAATTAAGCAATATCACACTATGTGGCCTACAAGTCAAGCAACTAAGCTAAGGCGTCACAAAATAGGCTTTTTTTTTTTACTCAGGCATCACATGTCAAACCAAATACAAGAGAAAATAGAATGTATGTTATAACCTAATATGCCAGCACCAAACATGTCAAAAGATATTTCTAAGTTACTCAGTTTCTTTCTAACTACTCTTAAAAAAATAATTTTAAGTACCCGGTTCAAGTTACACCCTTGGAAAAGAATCGATGCCCAAAGAAAAACCAAGGGACACTACCTAACTATTCTAAAAAATAAAAAAAATCTTTTTTGCGTTTTGTTTTTTAATCGAACTTTATCCCTCAAGAAATTGTCCAACAGATCCATCGTCGGGAAAAATCCGAGCTTTTTCTATTTTTTTATTTTTCTTTTCGTTTCTTAACTAAATTTTTTTTTATAATTACACTTCACTTCAGAAAGTAGTTTCCCCACCCCAAACTTATGTTATGCATAGTCCTCGATGCATAATCACAAAGAAAAACATTAAAACAAGGGTGAGAAATACTCCCTGAGACCCTCTCGGGCCTAGGTCGGACATGATTTTCAATCTTTAGAGTCGACATGACCCCACACTTAAGCTCAAACATGCCCCTCAGCTTCAACTTTGGGTACTCAGACTTCCCCTATCTGCAAAATAAAAACAACACAAAACTCGACACTAAAAAAAATAAAAAATAATAGATATACAGGATGGGTTGCCTCCAAACAAGCACCTTATTTATAGTCGTGGCACGACTCTGCTACTCTGCTCAGGATGAGCGCTTTCCCTTCTTCTTTCTCCCATGAAGCCTAGCCTTTTTGCACGCACTTAACGGGTCTTCTTTTTCATCTCTGGCTCTTTTCTCAATCATCTTTACAACCTCAGCTTGCAACACCACCTCCTCTGGATCACTACCATTCACATAAGGACTTTGCTCTATCCCCTTCACATCGACCACAGTAATCATGCACAGGTCCTCATAATGCTTTGGGATTTTAAGTGTCTTGTACACATTAAAAGTGAATTCCTCATCGTCAACTCTCATTTTTAACTTCCCTGCCCTCACATCAATAATTTCTCCACAAGTAGCTAAGAATGGTCACCCCAAAATAATGGGCACTTCCTCATCTGCCTCGTAATCAAGAACAATAAAGTCAGCAGGGAGAATAAACTTTCCCACTCGAACTAACACATCCTCAGTAATTCCTTCTGGCATAACTAGTGACCTATCTGCTAACTGTAAAGTGATTGTCGTAGGTCTAAGCACCCCCAATCCGAGTTTCTTGAACAAATAAGAGGGCATCAAATTTTACTAGCCCCTAAATCATACAGAGCTCTGCCAACTTCTTGTTTTCCAAGAGAAAAGGAATTGTGAAACTCCCAGGATCCTTCAACTTAGGAGGAAGTTTACTCTGAACTCTGGCACTGCACTCTTCAGTAAGTGCAACTATTTCGAACTCTGCATGTCTTCGTTTGTTTGCCACAATATCTCTGAGATACCTTGCATACTTAGGCACTTCTTGCAAAATTTCCACCAAAGGCAAATTCACACTCACTTGGCTCAACATATCTAGGAATCTCTTGTACTTAGCATCATCTTTTTGCCTCTGCAGTCTTTGTGGAAACGGATGTGGTGGCCTTGTTTCAATTACTGGCTCGGGCCTTTTATTATCTTTCTCATTCCCCTCAACTGGCTTGGGAACTAATTCTCCTTCAGGATGAGCTGTATTCTTCTTTGTCTTTGGAGCTTCTTCTAGTATTCTTCCATTTTTCAAGGTAATTGCATTGAATTGAGCCTTAGGATTAGGCTCAGTATCACTAGGAAGAGCTCCTACTGGTCTGGTATTTTGGGCACTAGCAAGTTGTCCCATTTGGCATTCCAAATTTCTCATTGCTGCTGCTTGGGCCTGGTGATCAGCCATTATTTTCTGATTGAAAGCAAGTTGGTCGTTCATCATTCTCTTCATAATCTCCTCAAGGCTAGCTGATTGTTCAGCCTCAGGTGGTCTGTATTGTTGTTGAGGTGCTTGAGGCCTGTATTGATTCTGAGTGCCTTGATTTCCACACCAAGAGAAGTTTGGGTGGTTTCTCCAGTTGGGATTATAAGTGTTCCCATATTGATTTTCTTGACCCCTATTCGCATTAACCACAAAACAGACAGACTCTGGATTGGCTGGGCACAAATCACTCGGGTGGCCTTCTCCACATAGTTCACAAAATACTTGAACCTTTTGTACTGGTTGGTCCTGTTGTAGTGGTTGAGACTGTTGCTTGTTAATGATCAGGGTTATCTGATTGACTTGGTTAGTCAATGTAGAGATCTGGGCTGACAATGCTGAGACCACATCTAGTTCGAGAACCCCTGGTGACTTTTGAACCACATTCCTTCCCATCTCACCTTGCCAGTCTGGATTGCTTTTGGAGAATTTATTCAATAATGCAAATATTTCATCATAATTCTTTTCCAATACCTGACCTCCAGCTGCTGCATCTACCACAATTTTTGTTTGGGGATGGAGCCCCTCAATGAAAGTGTGAACTAACATTTCAGTTGTCTGATTGTGATGAGGACAGTCTCTGAGTAGTCCCTTAAACCTTTCTCATGCTCAATATAAAGATTCGCCTGCTTTCTGTTTAAAGGAGGCTATCTCATTTCTGATCTTTGCAGTCTTGCCTGAAAGGAAGAACCTTGCCAGAAATTTTCTTGCCAAATCATTCCATGATGTAATGGAATTAGCTGGTTCTGCCTTTAGCCATCGCGTTGCTTCGCCCAAAAGAGAGAATGGGAAAAGCGTGAGCCTCACATAATCTGGCGTGACCCCGTTAGTGATATAAGTATCACTAATCTCCAAGAAGTTCAGAACGTGCTGTTGTGGATCCTCGTGTGAAAGACCCATAAACTACCCGTTTGCATGAAGTAGCTGGATCATGCTCTGCTTCAGCTCAAAGTGCCCATTGATTCTGGGTTTCACGATGCTGGAGGTAACATTAGCAATACTGGGCATTGCTACCTCCTGAACAGCCATGTGTTGTTCCTCTGCCATGTTCACAGGAAACTGAACGAGTTCCTGAATATTATTTGTATCCCTTGCTTCCCTCAACCTTCTGTGAAATGTTCTCTTAGGTTCGGGGTCAAAGCCGTCAAGTATGTCCTGGCTTCTGACCCTACGTATTCAATCGAAGTTCCTGAGATTAGAGCAAAGATCAAGTACTTGTTGGACTAGATGAAATAAACAATTAAAGTGAAAACTAGAAAGTAATCTATATTCAAGTCCCCGACAACGGCGCCAAAAACTTGTTGGTCCCAAACGCACACGCAAGTATACGTGGTCGTACAAATAATATAATGATAAATCAAGTGTCGAACCCACAGAGACTTGTGTATACTACTCACAAATTCACTGTAATTGTTATTAAATCAAGCCAAATAAAAATCCAATAATGTAACTATGTTATACTACGATTTCAAGAAATAACTAATTATCAAGTAATGAGTTGATTGTTGTGTATCCAATTGAGACAAATATTCCAGGGTTGTGATCAATTCACCACTTGTATTACATTCTAATTAACTCTCCCTTTCATATAATTCACTCACGGTTCTAATTACTCGATAATTGCTCTCGTAGCCTTCTCCCGAAGTACTACTCGTCTATTCTCAATAGATTAATGCCTATATTCCTATGAAATTAATCTATTAGAACGCAGTAAGATTACGATGTTCAATTAAGCACGGTGACTAGGTATATTCCTATCCTAACCACAAATCCGCTCCCCTGAAGGGTTAAGATCGCGCTCTCTTCAATTCTTCTCTAATCTATACACGGCTTTCCCAAGCATAACATAGATAGTATATAGAACCTAACTGCTGGCCAGACAATTAAGCAATTAAACACAGAATTGAAGAAACAACCATATATTTTTATATTTTTATTTTTTTGAATTAATTTTTAGCCGAATCCTCGCACCCGTATCCGTATCACTGAATCTTAGAATTTACATCTCTAAGGTCTGATCTCTAGATCCGTACCCGTATCAGACACCCACACTCGTGTCCGAGCAACTTAGACAATGTGTATTTTTTTCTAAAAAAATTCCGTGTCAAAAGAGTGGCTAAATAATACTCATAATAACTTTTTAAATAGTGGCTAATATTTGGAAGAAATTGGGAAATAGCTACTTTTAACCCTGCTAGTATTTAAAAAGCTATTAGCATTTAGCCACTCTTTTGACACCGAAGAATATTTTGGCTAAAATACCCCCAACTAAAACCACGAAAAACTCCAGGAACGTTGGACTTTGAACATTTATAAGTTGAAACTTCAGAAATTATTCATGAAGTTCGAAATTCCCCCTAAATGTAAAACCCCAGCATCGTATGCTGGAGTACGGAACTTTTAAGAGTGAAACTCCAAGAACGACTACCGGAGTTTGAACCTTTATCAGTTCAAACCCCATAATATCTTCTTGGACTTCAAAATTCCAGCACCACTATGCTGGAGTTCAAATCATAATATATTTTGGATTAATTCTTTGACAGGTCAATCAAAATGATGGGCTCATAGTTTGATACTTGTCTGAAACTAAAATTGGCCACTAAAGGAAATAGAGATTGGAAAGCCGAAGCTTGTCGAATTGCAGACGATGTGAAGAATAGGGAATGTGAATTATTACAAGGTGAGCAGAACAGAGTCATAGCAAAACAAAAGGAATGTTATTTGGACTTGCCATTCTTTGCTGGAGATCCAATACATGAGTATTGTTTAAATAGCACCACAAGGTGGAGGAAGAAGGAAATAGTGGTGATTAATAGTGGGTTTCTGTGGCGTTGATACGGTATTTTGAGATGGTGATAGGGAGCTGGTGGTGTCGAAATTTCAGCAGTGTTAATTCTAAGTCCAGAAAGCGTTCTTGGAATTTGAACTGACAAAGGTCAACTTAATTAATTGTTCATGGAATTCCTATTTCACATGTCAAACCCCAGGAACAAATTATGGGTTTTGAACTAATAAATGTTCAAAACTCCAGTAATTGTTCTTGGTGTTTTTTGTGTTGTACTTGGGGGTATTTCTCTTCACATTAAAAAGTGACTATTTTCCCACTACATGGCTAAATTGTAAATTCTAATAGCCAGCTCAAAAAGTGGCTCATCAGCCAATTTTTACCTAATGTTATATAGCAGGTGTTAAATTTATAAAAAATTTCCCAACTAATTACTAATGGGTTAACACTTACTATCTCAGCCTATGCCCAATTCCAAATCTCCATTCCTCCAAAAGGAAAAAAGAAACAAAAGAAGGAAAAAACGAGAGAAGAGAAAGGCAAAGGATATACGTGGATCTCTAACCATGGTGAAGACTTGCCCTTTCACCTCCATCAAAGGACAACTGTAATAAACTATGTCCATTTAAGGAGCTTTGCCAGGGGCTTGCAATTCCACACCCTTGTTGATGTGACAAATAGCCCAATATTCAACTACTACTAATAATAATAATAATTATAACAACAACAACAATAATAATAATAATAATAATAAAAGTAAAAGAGACGGTTATAAAACCATCGATCATACAGTGAGATAGCCACATCCCGCATTAATGTCCAATTTAAAATTGAGGAAAAGTTAATTTGGGAGAAACAAAAAAAAATTTCCTATCTCTGCGTCTCACCTTAAACAGCGAGCTGCATCTTTTCCTCAATCCTATATTTATTTGCCAAAGTTCAAGCATAACTCTTTTTTTCAACTACGCTATTTAAAAGCTTATACCTACAGATGGGTTATTCCTAAGTCGAAGGACTAGGATATAGCCTTTCTACCTCCGTAGGTAGGGTTAAGGTTTGCTTACACACTACCCTCCCCAAATCTCACTCGTGGGATTAGAGTGGGTTTGTTGTTGTTGTTGTTGTTGCCTACAGATGGATTAAAACTTCGGCTCGAGTTCCAATTATGTAGCTCCTTTTGCCACCACGACGAGGGAAAAAAAACAGAAAGAAGCGAGCACATGCCTCTTTAACACATGTAAAACTGGAACTGTGGTGTTTGATCCAGGAAATAGAACTGGTGCAGGTCAATAATGTAACTATAATTCAGAGGATCATAAGACTCCTCGATATGAGGTGATCAATTCTTTAAAATGATTCACCATCTCAAGACATTAGAACTACGCAAAATGTATAAGCACATAGATTAAATGGAGGTCCACTAGAGAAAGCACGAACTACTTACATCACATTTTTTCCCTGAACTAGACTGTACAAATAGAGCAGCTAGGATCTGCAGTCATAGGTGGCCGGCTTTCTGTACTCCATTTTCTTCAACACTTCTACCCTCCTGCATCATATCTGCTTTCGTTGCCTTCAGCACTTCTTCTGTCCCGCTAGCATTTTCATCTTCTTCCTTCTCAGTTAGTGTTTTCTTTGGAACAAGCTGCCCCACCCTGGCATACTTCTCAATAAATTTATCTTCCCAGTCTTGCAGAATTTCAAGCTCAGCATCGCCAAGGCCTTCAAGGTTCCCATTAATATCCTGAGGTTTGAATGATAGCTGAGCTAAGGCTCGGCTTGCATCTCTTCCAGCAAACATTGCATATGGACCACCAGGACCATAGAACATCCTAATTGCGACAAGCAAAATAACTAAGTTCTACAGACAACAAGCACAACAGCAGCCTGCAAACAGTCTATCATTCATATCTAGTGCTATCAGAGATTAAGTTACAAAGAAGTGAAGCAATGCATCTCGTTAAAATAAGAGTATTACACTCAAAGAATTCTATAATGATAACAGGAACCTACTGATAGATGCACATCAGAAAGCAGAAATTTCTCTGAGCTATATTTCAGAAGAATCATCCTTGACCCCATTACTAATTCTTTTTCCTCAATTTTTGACAATTAGTGTTCGAAACCATCCATGGATCCCCCAAATCCAAGCTATTTTACAAACATTGGGATGGGTCTTCATCTAAGGGTTTCCCTAGCAGTTAATGAAGTGAGACTATAGTTCAAATCCCAATGAAAACAAAAATTTTAGGTGATTTCCATCTCTCTGCATAAGCATGTGGGCAGAGTTGCCTACCTGTGCTAGAGGGTGGTAACAAATAACTAGTGGAATAACCAAGTTGCAGGCGAGCTAACTAAGACCCAATAAACTCCTACCACGAAAAGAACAACGCACAAAGCCTTTTCTGGGATTTGCTGCGACAACATTTTTAGATACCCTCATTAAATTAAATCAGTAGAAACAGATCACGTAAATGTTTGTTTCTTTTTCCATAGATATACGTGACTTGAAGATATCTATGCCATATGCCACACCAATTCTAACAAGCTAAAGTGTTATTCGCCAAAGCCCCATAACTAAGGAAATTGGCAGAATACATCGACGGCCCTCAAACTTGCAAAAGAATTTCATTTCGATACTTTATCTAAAGCTTGATTTATTGAAGACATAATCTATGCTCATACCGTGCTTATTGAACACGTTTCTGACCGTTAACCAATGTATATTGCCGTGTGAAGTACACACCTAAATAATCCAACCAACTTCTACCACCTCACTGAATACCTACACTACCCAGACCCACCAACCCCACAACGCCCACCCCCATCCAGAGAATTAACTTTTTGCTCCGATGAAATGGCAGTGGTTGCAGGGATAGAGGAGGAAAGGGAAGGGTAGATAGTGGTGGTGGAAGTCGTGTCAAGGAAAGAAGAGGAAGAATAGAAAGGGTGGAGGGTGGTGGTGGCAATGATGACGGAAAGAGAGGAGGAAGGGGAAGGGAGGAGGGTGGTGGTTGCAGTGGTGACTGGGCGAGAGGAGGAGGAAGGGGAAGGGAAAGGGCCGAGGGTGATGTGGCAGTGTGACGGGGAGAGAGGAGGAAGGGAAAGGGTGGGAGGATGGTGATGCCAGCGGCGGCGGAAAGAGAGGAGAAGGAAGAGAAAATGTGGAGGGTGGTCGTAACAGTGGTCGCGGGGAGAGAGGAGGAAGGAAAAAGAGAAAAAAGATTTTTTTTATTAAAAAGTGACTCTTCACGCTCTCAAAATAGGTGTGTACGTGCACTGTGCTGCATGAGCAGCGTGTGTCTGCTAGTCACAGCTAGAGCATATATCAGGTGTTCAACAGGTCAGGCCCTTATATAAGATTTCTAAATGAAAATTTAGAAAGTTTAAGGGGCGCCAGTGTATTCTTCCAAGGAAATATCCCAATGGACTGCTCTAGGATAGATACCGCAACAATCTAGTCTAAAACAAGGGAGAACTGCAGTTACTCTAATATCTATCTATATCAAAGCTTCTTTAACATAGAATGCTGGACAGCAGACAATTCATTACCAAATAAGAGAGACAGCAATCAGCTTATGGAGTCCCATTCCTTCAGCCCACTTAATTACTTAGTTCTTATCTTTCTGCTACATTATTTTGCCCCAACAGCTTATCCTATAATAACCAGCTAGTCAGCTACTAGACTTTCTTTTTTTTTTTTTTTTTTTTTGACAAGTGCTAGTCAGCTACTAGTTAAGGGATTGCTACATGTGCATGAGCCACCACACCCAAAAGACAAAAAAAGAACACAGCTACAAAGAGATGGTGTTGAATTCTACATGTCAAGAGCCCATGCAATAGGATTTTAATGTGCTTTAGGCTAATTATAGTTGGTAATTGGTTGAATTGCCTTGTGACAAGAGACCTATTTGGTTGACATACAAAGAGATGATTTTCAGTACATAAAAAAAAAATCACCTATAGTACAAATGATTACTGTCAAGTATCAAGTGCAGTATTGCAGTTACACGCAAAATGTCTTGTCCTATTTTTCAGGTTGATGCAAATAATACTTTCTTACACGGTGTCTTGATGATGAAGCACACTCCCAGGTCAGGCTGTGTTTTCACCCTTTTAGCTTTGCAAATTAATTTTGATGCAAAGCTATGCACTTTTTTTGCTTTCTAATGGTTACTCTTCATTGAAAAATGACTACTCTCTCTTATAAAGAAGAATGAGCAGGTTGTTGTGTTATTAGCAATGACGAAGACTCGAAGCAGCTGGAAATGATCTCTATGCAATATAATCTATGCGGTCCTTCTTACAGTCGCCAGTTCAAAATCAAAGATTTAGGTCGATTGCACTATTTTCAGGGTCATGAAATCCTAAACGAGGCAGAACTAGCGTTTGTTCCCAAATCGAGTCTAGCCCTAGCGCAAATCATCAAAGTCAAAAGCCTGGACAAAATCTAATCAAAGTAAATAAGGGAAAATCCAACAATTTTTTAGTGTGTGTGTGCGTGTAAAGAGAGATAGAGAGAGACTAACTTGGAGCTAGAGACGTCGTAGATCTGTCCTCTGATAGCAAGCAACAATGGCTTTTTTGAATCGGAGCCATTATAAGCTTTAAGCTCCTCTTCCGTCAAGTCGCCGAGGTGGAGAGGCTCTCTTTTGACGGGAACAAAGTCATCGGCAGAGACGAACATACTACAAACCACTTTGTAAGTCACCACCATCATTGCTGCAATTGTGAAGAACGCCGTCGACGATAATCCCGTGTACTCCAAGATCGACTCCGTCATTGCCGTCCATACACTCGCCATTCTTTCTCTTTACTTTGGTGGAGAAAAGAGGTTACGAACTCCGGTTGGAGTTGTGCTCTTTGATGCTTTCAGTGCTACCTACCAACCCATGAAAAGAAAAAAGCTACCTACCAAACTGAAAGAAGATGGTGGGAAATAACCCCAACAACAAACTAATGAATTCCCAAAAGTGATGTATGAATAAGTATTGTATTTAAGGGTTACTTTAGTAATTTTCATGTACATGTACATCTTATATATACCTGCTTGTATTTATTGCATATCATGGACTGTATCCCTTATATACAACAACAGAATAAAAAGAGGACCAAAGTCAAAATAGTAATTATACTGTACTAAGAACAATATAAGAATAAAAGATAACAAACTAACACTAATATTGTTGAACTGTGAAACGCTCGAGTACTCACTAACTTTCTATCGTAATCCTCGACCTCCACACCATTTATATTAGATATAAATGAACAAGAAAATCGATTTTTAGATTAAATAAGAAAGGATGACTGTAAATATTGGGTGGATTAAGGGATATAAATTAAATGGATTTTATTAAGGCCTAGGGTTGCAAAAGCGAACTCACTCCGCAGGTGCATGCGCGCTACTGTCTGCAGAAGCAGAATTTCACGGATTTAGTGGGAATCGCACCTGTGATGGATGTTTACGTAGGTGCGGGGTCGCAGGTGCAACAATATGCTCGTAGAAGCGAAAAACGCTGCGCAGAAAAGGCTAGAGACGAGGGTTTATTTCTTTTCATATTTTGACCTAAAGAGCTCAAATTGTGGCGATATTTTGAGGGATTTTCAAGAAAATCATCGAGGTAAGTGATTCTAACTCGGATTTGACTATTATACATGCATCAATTGACAATTTTATCATTTAATTAGTGATTTGAGTTGAAAAATTTGAGGAAAAGTTGTGAAACTTCTTAGACCACATTTTGGGGACTTGAAAGGTGATTTGAAGTCTGATTTGAGTAATTTTAGTATGGTTGGACTCATTATCCAATGGGTATTCGAATTTTTTAAGTTTGGTCGGGTTCTGAGACACGGGCTCAGGGTTGAATTTTTTAGTTGACTTTTTGTTTCTATTTAAAGATTGCAACTTTATTGTTCGGAATACTTCCCTATAGTTTGTATTTATGGTATGAGGTTGTCTTGGCTAGATTCGAGAAGTTCGGAGTTGGATAATCGCGGGAAAGTCTTACTAGTGGATTGAGTTAGTGTGTTTTGAGGTAAGTGTCTTGCCTAACTGGGGGAGGGGGGGGGGGGAGGGGGGATTACCCCTTAGGATTGGTGTTGTTTTGTGTTAATTGTGATATGTGAAAACCGTGTGCACAAGGTGACGAGTGCGTACACGGGCTAAATATGGTAATTGACCGGTTTTAGCTATGAAGATTCTTTCCATGCCTTCAATTGAGTTCGCATAACATGCTATATTCATCATCATTAGTCTATCTTCGCATGTTTTACTTGACATTGTTAATACTTGTCGTATCTCTTATTTGCTAATTGTCTTTACATGTTTAGTTGAAGTTATTATTTTCTCTATTCCTTATACATTATTTAACCGTAGAGTTCCTTTAGGTGAAATTATTTCTAGGAATATTTTATTGTTGAAGTTATAAAGGTCGTGATCACATTGAGGAAAAGTTTTAAATTTGTTTAAATATCATTCTTGTTGAGTTATTCACTTTTGGTTGCTATTATTGAGACTCTTGTACATATTGTGGTTGAGTCATGAGCTGTTTATTATGAAAACACTATTATTGTTGACTTCTTTCTCAAGTTGTGGTACTGGGAACTTGAGGTGCGATTTGTGATATGTTGTAATATTGATACGCATACGGTGGTATAAAGATTGGGGTTGAAATGCATGCGGTGAGATAAGGTGGTCTTGATACGCGTGTTTCTAGTAGGGGAACTACTTAAAGCCACACAGTGTGATAAGGTGGGCTAAAATGTGGGTAGCTAGTTCGAGAAAATAATTTTCAAAACTAATTACAAGGATCCTACGGTGATATAAGGAAAGATTGTGATTTGATTTGTGAAATTGAGACTAAGAGGTGGTACCTCGGTGGTGATTTCTATTGATGCTTTTCATTTACATCACTTGTATTTTTGGTTACATCATTTCCTTGGGATTCTTATTACATGTTTCTTCTATGATGCCTTAATTGCCTTACTCTCAGTGTGTCTATTCTTGTTATATCTCTTCCTTGTATCATTTCCCATGTTTCCATTATCATATTATGCTATACCTGCTCAGTTTCTTTATTTATTCCAGTAGGTGTCTTGATCTCGTCACTACTCTACCGAGGTTAGGCTTGATACTTACTAGGTACCGTTGTGGCGTACTCATGCTACGCTTCTGCATATCTTTTTGTGCAGATCCAGGTACCTCATACCAGCCTAGGCACCAGTGAGTCGAGCTCGAATTGGAGACTTCAAGGTATACCTGCAGGCGCCCGTAGGCCTCGGAATCACCCTCTATCTAATTTTATTTCATTTTTATAGATACTGTTGTATAGAGATGTTCAGTATACTCATTGTCGCGCCCCTTTTTTTTCCTCGCGGAATCGGATTTATGACATTGGTTGGGACAAATCTTTCCTTTTGGGAAAGGGATTTGCATATTTTGAAGAGTCGCCACCTAACGATTTTAACGGTGCGTTAGGGCACCTAAGAGGTTCAATTAAAACTACGTTGCTAACAAGAAATTTGGGTAAGGGCTCGAAATTATCCTAAGGGGAAGGTGTTAGGCACCCCTCAGGATCCACAGGTGTGGTTCCCAACCAAATGGTTTCGTGAATTTGTACAATTAGCAAACAACAAGTAAAGGCTCAAATAAAAGGGGATTTAAATCTTAAGCATGCAGATGTTTTAAAGAAACGATAAAGAATATTAGCTTTTGAAAAGGAATTACGAGCTAGCATATAAAGGTGTCCTAGGTTTATAATAATATGGATCACCTCAATGCAATACCCGGTAATCACTCCTTGAAGAGGGGCTACACGTGGTATTAGCGCACGGGTCATCATATCCATATTCTACCCTTCCCACCCCGTAAGGTTATTAAAATGAGTGTTGGTCTCGACCTCTATTGCATGCTGTTACCCGTCCCTTCCTATCAGTCCTGGAGGAAATTAGGACCTCTTATCCTAAAAGAGGTGCTAGGCAGACGCTCAGGTTTTAAAGGTAAAATTATAAGGCGACAGATAACAAAACAAGTAGGACTGTAGATAAAGGAAAGCATAGAAAACAGATAAAGGCTCAAATATTCCTCCACACAATACACATAAGCAGCATGTCTCATACACAATGAAGGTTCATATTAATTCAGAATCCTAAAGCATGGTATCTAGGTGATAACACAAAGACAGATTATTGAATAATTCAGAGAAGAAGTCTTAATCAGGCTTGCCTACTGGTTTTAAACATGCTGACAGTTAAACATGATCACAAAGACAGTTCTGATTTTATATTTTTAAGTTAATTACCTAAGGCTTGCCTAAGTGTTGGATAACATGCAACAGTTATTCAGATTTGCTAATGACTCTAGGTTGTTTATAGCTAATAACATGTGATTCTAGGTGTGAAGAGATGTACAAAGACTAATTACCAGTTGCTAAGAACATGGGACTGTTATGTGTTTAGACTAAATGCAGTTAAATAGATACGATCTTATAGCATGATATCTAATGCAGCATGATGCATAATAACTTAAACATGATTTCTAAATGCACATAGAATCATAGCATTATGCACAATTTTAGGAATAACATAGGTGACAGATTTTTAACGGTTGTTTACCTAGAACAGGATCTCTACGTGTATAGCATGATGAGACGTGATTACAACTTATTTATCCTTAGACAGTACTACTAGTGAAATATCAGAACATGGGCAGAATCATGCAATAACAACTTATTTTATTATTTATCCTATAGACAGGATTTCTAAGCGTAGATGAGATGTAGAATACGCATACATCCTAAGTAGCATGATATCTAATGCATGGCATGGTGTACCTAAACATGGCTGTTATTGCGCATAGAGAGATAATAAACCTAGAAACATGGTCTCTACCCTTAATTATACTACATCATGCATATCACCTACCCATTTTTTACTATCCAACCCCAGAGTTGTTTACAATTAATTATTACAGGCCATTGAATACGAATTACACAACTGAAATAGAAGGAAAATAAGAAGTGAACTATAGGGAGCCTACAGAATAGGCTCAAGTCTCCAGGTCCTCAATGCCAGGTATTATTTCACAACCTTCTCATAATCCGGGTGTGTCAGAGTTCCCTAAGGACCTCAAGGGATCCCGGGCAGTGCTCACACCCAGATTTCATAGCCAAAATAGAGTAAGTGCAGTGTGGAATGGCCAGCCTCTGTGTGTCAAAGTTCATAGGGAGCTCAAGGGTCCCAAGGCAATGCTCATACAGAAAGGGCAGAACCTAGATTTCTAAGAGTATATGTGAGAGTGTTTTTTATTTTTTTAAAAGAATTTAAGTAAGAAAATAGTTTTGATAAAGGGTAAGTAAGAAAAACAGTTTTGAAGAGGGAAACTTGATTGGAATAGAAGTTCAACATCACACAAAGGACCAGGGATAGTCCAACAATCACAAACAGGGGTAATGGGATTTGAGGGACAAATAAAGAGCATGTGAGGGCAAACATGTAGCAGGCAGACACACATATAGGCATGCAATCAGAAGCTCCTAAGGGTTCAAAGGATTAGGAGTACAGTAAAGTACTAGGTTAGATTAACACCAAAACAACTAAGACCATGATTAAACTAATGTACCAGTCATAGGCATGGAGATTCACGTAAGAAGAATGTGCTAAGTATACAGAAACATGCTGGTCATAAACAAGTAAAGCCTAACTTAACATGCAGAGAGGAGTTCTGGATCCTAGATACATGTTGAATAATAAGTAAAAGGCAAATTAGAAACACACTGAATTACATAAGTGATAGAAACATGTTGGTTTGAGGACTGAAATCTAAATTAGAACATACCAGTGAAGTGAAGAAAGAAGTAACATAAATAGGAAGTAGGAGATGCACAATAGTTAGTCTTGGCTTGCAGCCGGCAAACTTAGAATAGCAGTAACTAGCATAGAAGAGAGAGAGAGCAGAGAGTTTTTTATTTGTGAGAGAGAGAGAGAGTTGAACATATCAGTTCGTGTCTTTGGAAAATAAGAGGCCTGGGTATATATAGCTTTGAAAATAGTAGTAAATAAGGTGCAGATCAAAGTCAGGAAGCAATGAAGGGAATCAGAATCAATCAGTTTAAGTGCTTCTCTAATTAAGGGGTTAACTTTCAAACGGTAATGGACATGTGACAAATAAGGAAAGATACCACATGACTGACATATAATACATAAGGAAATATTTCAAACTAATACAAGTATAAGGCATGTAATTAGGCTAGGTACATAACATATTAATTAAGGAATGTCATAAGAATCAGCATAATCAACTACGAAAAATAAGGCAGGGAATGATGGAAATCAGCAAGAAACTCTCGAGTGAGGCTCAAATCTCAGGAAATTAGCACCAATTAGGGAAAGTATCACGTATGATTAACACCACACAGGGAAATAATTTCAGCATATAGAACAAGTAATTAGTCTAGGTTCAGAAAATCTAATTAAGGGAAGGTCTATAAAAATCGATTAATAGTAGAATCAATCAAATAAGGAAATTGAATAACTCATGGATCAAAATCAGTAATGTATTACCATAGGAGATCAGTGAAGGACACTAATCCCAGGGAATCAGGGACTCGAATAAGGACAACAACAACTAAAGGAAGTCAACACGAATTAAATAGATAATGGTCAAGAAATCTGAAACCCTAGTAATCACGGTAGAGTAAAATCATACGAAATTAGGGATTCACATGAATTATAGAGTAAACATTGATGTAAGCGGGAAAAGCAAGAAAATCAAAGACATAGATGAACACCATAGGGTAAATTTTCAGAGAATCATAAAGCTCATGAGACGCAAGCACATATGCAAACATATTATCAAAGACAAAATAAGGAACTCAAGGTTTAGGACTAAAGACTAGGATTTTAACACAACAACTCAGATAAAGAGAGAGACTTAAATAAATCGCTAAAACACAGTAGAAATCCTAGGATAACACTAAAGAATCATAGGAAACCCGTTTTAAAAAGGGGTTATGAAACCCTAGTTTGAAGATGAAGTCGTTTTAGGGAAAATGGAACAACCTTTGAAAACACCAAAAATGGCTCATAATATGCCAAGATCTGTTACAGATCTAAGAAAATCAGAGACTAGTAATCAGGGTTTCACAGAGGCAACCCAAAGAGAAGGAGAAACAACTTAGAAACCACTGATTCTAGCCGGAAATAACAGAATCTTACTCGGACGGCCATGGATGGCCGGAGAACGGTATGAACAGTCATGGGGTGAGGTGAACCTCTTCAGGATCTCCTAAGGACCTCCTGAAAGTGATACCCGGTGTAGGAGGGATCCATGAAGCTAAAAGGAGTGGGGACCCATGGTTTCCGGCAAGAGAGGTAGCCGGAGAAGACGATCCATCTTCATCGGAGAAGAAGAGACTGGAAGTCTCTAGAAAAGACTAGAGAGAGAGAGAGAGAGAGTTAGAGAGATGAGGGACCGGTGAGAATGAGAGGGGTCGAGGGGGTTTAGTCTAGGGTTTAATTAAGGTAATAGAAATTTGGACCGTTGATCTAATTTGATCAACGACTCAGATTGGTTTGGGGTTGGGCCGGGTATGATATGGTATTGGGCTTGGGTTTAATTTAATCAGGTGGGTTTGGGTTTAATTGGGGATAGGATTTAAATAAAATGTGGCTAGTTGTTAAATACTCAATTAAAATGTTAAATGCTTAATTAAAATTAGTTAAAATAACTAATAATCAGAAGAATGAAATTGGTGATTAAGAAACAAAATAAAAATCATTAATCAGTATTAAAAAATATAAATGACCAATTATTGGATAGAAATATCATAAAAATATATGGTTAGGCTATAACTGCAAATCTATTGCAATTATAGCCAAAAGGTGCCAATTTGACTGATTGTGAAATAATTTGATCTTACCAAGGCCAAAAATAATGTATTAAGTCAAGAGATGTCTTTGAAATCATTTTTAATTCAATTTAAACTAATTATTAGAGATAAAAATACTGGATAAATTAGAAATAAATTTATAAAAATATGAGAAAATTATGGAAAAATACCAATTGTTATGGAACTTGATTTTGAAGGTATATATGCAAATTTAAAAATAATTTGAGGAAAAATCGGGTATCAACAGCTGCCCCTCTTTACCCGGGAAGGATGGAAGAGTTGTCGGGTAAAGACATGATGGCCAATTTGACCGAGTGGAAATAGCTTGAAAGGTTCGGGCCACACCCTGGTTTCTGAGCTGCCTACAAATCCCTGGTTTTATAGGAATCAGGCCGTATGTAGTTCAGGAGCCACCGGCGAAGTATACCGATGAAGTTTTATAAGGGTGGACGCAAAGTGTAAGGTTGGGTGAACGAGCGGCTTACGGGGTAGTTAGGAGAATTGGAGCGGGATCACTCCCACCAGGACAGTTGCTGCTTGCCGGGTTACCTGCAAATGAGTAATACAAACATATCGTGTGTAATTTAAACATGAGGCAAATTCCCGTTGGACTATAAATGTTGTATTTGGACGGTTAAGGATGACGTCTTTAGACCATGATGTCCTGGGCCATGAATTTCTTGATGCAGGATTCGCAGGCCATGAAATGATGTTCTCGGGCCATGAAGATGGTGCCTCCGAACCATGACGCCTTTGAATAATGATATGCAAACTTATAAAATAGATCCTCAGGCCATGACATGGTGTTTTCGGGCCATGAAGATGGTGCCTCCGAACGATGACGCCTTTGGATAAGTTGGCGATATTTCAGCCCATGAAGATGCAATAGTATGATGCTGACAAGACAGAGCTTAGTCCTGTCAATTAAAGGGGCAGAGCTTAGCCCAAAAGGAAAGCACAGTAAATAATGTTAGAGGCATCGGTTGCTTTTGAGAAGTAAATGGAGACAACGTTGTCTCGGAAGGCATAAAGGTAGCCTTATGTAATATACGAATGCAGATGGAGACAACGTTTAGTCTTGGAAGGCAGAAAGGTATCCTTATGCAATATGCGAATGCAGATGGAGACAACGTTTAGTCTCGGAAGGCAGAAAGGTAGCCTTATGAAATATTTAAGGAAGGACAACAGAAATTCATAGTTGGTGTTAAATGGCGGTAGAGCATTTTGATAAAGAAGCATCATTTGTGCTGATAATAACTGTCGGTGTGATGAGTTTGAGGAACGATGTCTGTCCTTTGAGCGGATAATATGTTTCGGGGGTTTTTGCAATTTTGTGCCTGCATCCAAAGAAAAATTGTGAGTTTTGCAAAGGGGAAAAGTTAGTTCGCATTCCTGCCGGCTCTACTTGGCTCATTTACTTGATCATGATGATACTGTCTGTGTCATTGGGGTAGCGTTTGCTAAACAAGCTGCTTCAGAAAAAATAAATATGCATGATTTTGTAATAGTATAATATATAATCTAAAATAACTTTAGATGAACCGACGACATGACACGACTTGAGACATTGCGACCTCCTCTGCTGCGGAATTTTAAGGGTCCTCCTCAAAATTCTACCCCAGTTTGCTAGGTGGATGCCTCTGACTGCTGCTCATGCGGCGATTGGATGAACTTGCTTCAGAATTTTGAGGGTCCTCCTCAAAATTCTGCCTCCAGTTGGCTGGGTGAATTCTTGTGGACTTCTACTCGCTTCGGAATTTTGAGGGCCCTCCTCAAAATTCTATCCCAGTTTCCAATTGCGGGGAAAAATAGATTTTTATTAAATTGTGACAGAACCCATAGGGCTGCCTATATATCCCCTCTTAAATGGGAATCAGGTCAGGCGTAGTTCAATTACATCACTGAGAAAGCATAAATATTACACATAGTAGCGCTTGAGCATCTGAATTGATAGATTTCAGCCGAACTTCTCCGTCCATTTCTGCAAGTGTGAGTGCTCCTCCTGTCAGCACTCTAGGAACCATGTACGGACCTTTCCAGTTGGGAGAGAACTTTCCCTTGGCTTCATCTTGATGTGGAAAGATTTTCTTTAACACAAGTTGCCCTGGTGTGAATCGTTTCGGCTTGACTTTCTTGTTGAAGGCCATGACCATTCTGTTCTGATATGGTTGACCATGACATAATGCATTCATTCTCTTCCCGTCTATGAGGGCTAGTTGCTCATAACGGCTTCTTACCCACTCTCCATCGTTGAGCTCAGCTTCCTGTATAATTCTTAGATATGGAATCTCAACTTCGGCAGGAATTACAGCCTATGTACCATAAACTAGCATATAGGGAGTTGCCCCTGTTTATGTGCGGACAGTGGTGCGGTATCCCAATAAAGCGAATGATAACTTTTCATGCCACTGCTTGTGCCTTTCTGTCATCTTCCTTAGTATCTTCTTGATGTTTTTGTTAGCGGCCTCTACGGCTCCATTCGTCTGAGGTCTGTATGCTGTGGAATTCTTGTGTTTGATCTTGAAAGTTTCACACATAGCTTTCATCAAGTCACTGTTGAGATTAGAACCATTGTCGGTGATGATTGACTCTGGAACTCCGAATCGACAAACAATGTGATCGCGGACAAAGTCGGCCACAACTTTCTTAGTAACTTCTTTATAGGAGGCTGCTTCGATCCATTTAGTGAAGTAGTCAATGGCGACCAAAATGAACCTGTGGCCATTGGAAGCGGCAGGCGAACGACCATGGTGAGTTGGTTGCATTGACCTCACTTGGAGGCACCTTTATCATATCCCCATGTATCTGGCAGCGGTGGCACTTCCGAACGTACAAGATGCAGTCCGTTTCCATAGTCATCCAAAAGTAACCAGCTCGGAGTATCATCTTTGCTAGAACAAAACCGTTCATATGTGGGCCACACGTCCCAGCATGAATTTCTTCCAGCAGTTTTGATGCTTCTTTTGCGTTTACACACCTTAATAACCCCAAATCGGGAGTCCTCCTATACAGGATTCCTCCGTTGTGCAAGAAATTGTTGGATAATCTCCGAAGTATGCGTTTATGAGTGGAATTTTCAAGCTCGGGGTATTCTCCTTTTTCCAAGTACTTATCGATTTCATGAAACCAAGGATTTTCGTCTGCTTCTTCTTCGATATGGGTACAGTAAGCTGGCTGATTATGGATCTTTATGGGAATATGGTCAATGAAATTCTTATCCTGATGCTGGATCATTGAGGACAAAGTTGCTAATGTGTCGGCGAACTCATTCTGGATTCTGGGGGCGTGCCGAAACTCTATCTTTGTTAACCTCTTTCTTAAATCCTGTATGTGGTGCAGATATGGCAGTATCTTGGAATTCTTTGTTGCCTATTCTCCTTGTACCTGGTGTACCAATAAGTCTGAATCACCGATCACTAACAGTTCCTGGACGTTCATGTCAATGGCCATATTGAGCCCCAAGATGCAGGCTTCATATTCGACCATATTGTTGGTGCAAGGGAACCTGAGTTTGGTGGATATCGGATAATGCTGATCGGTCTCTGATACTAGGACTGCTCCAACACCGATTCCCTTGAAGTTTTTTGCTCCATCGAAGAACATCCTCCAACCATCATAGGATTCCGCAATGTCTTCTCCTATGAATGATACCTCCTCATAAGGAAAATATGTTTTTAGGGGTTCGTATCCTCCGTCTACGGGATTCTCAACAAGATGGTTTACCAGAGCTTTTCCTTTAACTGCCTTCTGAGTCATGTAAACAATTTTGAATTCTCTCAGCAGGATTTGCCACTTGGCTAGCTTGCCAGTGGGCATGGGCTTCTGAAAGATGTACTTTAATGGATCCATCCTTGATATGAGATATGATGTGTAGGCATAGAATTAATGCCTCAGCTTTTGGGCGAACCAAGTTAGATCACAACAGGTATGCTCTAATAGAGAATATCGGGCCTCTTATGGAGTGAACTTCTTGCTGAGGTAATAAATAGCTTGTTCCTTCCTTCCTGTTTCATCGCGCTGCCCCAGAACGCAGCCGAAAGCTCCATCTAACACTGCAAGATAGAGTAACAAAGGTCTGCCTGCCTCGGGTGGTACTAGGACTGTCGGTGTTGACAAATATTCCTTAATTTTGTCGAAATCCTTTTGACAATCATCGATCCACTCGGTCACAGCGTCCTTCTTCAGCATCTTAAAGATTGGCTCACAGATGACTGTAGACTGTGCTATAAACCGGCTGATGTAATTAAGCCTCCCCAAGAAACCCATCACATCTTTCTTGTTCCTTGGTGGTGGTAGCTCTTGAATTGCTTTGACCTTTGACGGATCCAATTCTATTCCCCGGTGGCTTGCAATAAATCCCAGTAACCTCCCAGCAGGAACCTCGAATGCACACTTCGCGGGGTTTAGGTTCAGATTTTATTTTCGCAATCTATTAAAGAACTTCCCCAAATTCTCCATGTGATCAACAACTTTCTTTGATTTGATAATGACATCATCCACGTACACGTCGATCTTCTTATGAATCATGTCATGGAATATGGTGGTCATTGCCCTCATGTAGGTGGCCACTGCATTCTTTAATCCGAATGGCATAATCTTGTAACAATACACTCCCCATGGCGTGATGAACACCATTATCTCAGCATCTTCCTCATCCATCCAAATCTGGTGGTAACCAGCTAAGCGATCCACGAAGGACTGCAATTCATGCTTGGCGCAGTTATCAATTAGAATGTGTATATTTGGCAAGGGGAAGTCATCTTTCGGACTGGCCTGGTTAAGATCCCGGTAGTCGATGCAGACTCTGACCTTCCCGTCCTTCTTTGGCACAAGTACAATGTTAGCTAACCATGTCGGGTACTCCACTACCCGGAGAACTTTGGCGTTGATTTGCTTGGTAACTTCTTCTTTGATCTTCAAACCCATGTCGGGTTTGAACTTTCTGAGCTTTTGTTTCACTGGTGGACACATTGGATTGGTTGGCAGTTTGTGAGCCACAATACACGTACTTAGACCAGTCATGTCATCATACGACCATGCAAATATGTCCTCCCACTCTCTTAGAAACTCTGTGTATTCTTTCTTTTCTTATGTTGACAAATGAATGTTGATGCGAGTCTCCTTGACGTTTTCTGAATCCCCCAGGTTGATAACTTCGGTCTCATCCAGGTTGGACTTAGGTCTGTTCTCAAAGTTCTCAACTTCTTTGACAATCTCGTCAGGTATGTCGTCTTTATATGAATCAATGCCCGTTTGCTGCATTGTCTCATTGCATGTCACAATCATCAATTCATCAAGACAAGTAATAGTAATGAAATATAAATAAAGTAATGAGAGAAAATAATAGCAATAAATATCGGATTCGTAAGAGAAATTTAGAAGATGATTTGATAGGTTGAATAACTATTTTTAACATTGAAGATCTTTATTGCAGGAAAAGGAAAATCATTTAGTAAATAAAACAGTAAATAATGCTTGTTTTAGCCTTGTTACCCCGAGGCTCATCGGGCTTTGGTTGTCTTGATAGACCAGTTCTTGAGATATGTCCCCTTGATTACAGTCTATATGGAAGGGCCTTCCTCCCCCTCCTTCTTGAGAACAACAAATCAATCCATATCTTCGTCCTCTAGGGACAAACTCCTCATTGCTACAAGTGCTTCTTCCTCGTTTGAACTGTAAATAGTGTCGGCCTGCTTGAAAGTCTACTCAAGATGAGGTATCGGCTTCTCCAAAGGGTAATAGGGACCGTTCCAAGGTGGCGACCAGTCACTGAATTCCTGCCAAGTGTACTCATACCCCAGACCAAAAGTGGTGCCATGTTCCTTGAGCTTTATAGGCTTCGTGATCCCTTGGAGGTTCTTACCGAGCCCTTTGGCTGGATCATATCCTCTTTAGTTCAGGATGCTCTCAATCTTGTATTCCCACCACTTGTCCTTGTCGATAGCATTGACCCGTTCAATGTGGTGGTAAGTTCCTCTGCCAATCTTCCTTTTTCCGTCAATCACTGGAATAGTTTGACGAGTATAAATGGGGTTGCTACCGTCACCATGAATAATCACCTCTTGGTGGTTCCACTCGAATTTTACCGCCTGATGTTGCGTTGATGCTACAGATCCAGCAACATGAATCCAGGGTCATCCCAACAACAGGTTGTAAGATGCTGGCACATCTATCGCCTGGAAATCCACTTCGAACCAAGTCGGTCCCATCTGCAGACATAGACTGATCTCCCCCATGGTAGACCTCTGAGAACCGTCGAAGGCTTTCACATTGATCTCCCCATCCCTTATCTCATGTATCCCTTTACCTAATTTCTTGAGTGTTATCAACGGACAGATGTTAAGACTGGAACCTCCATCGATCAAGATTCTTGTGATGAAATGATCTTCGCATTGCACGGTGATGTGCAGTGCTTTGTTGTGCCCCAATCCTTCAGGTGGTAGCTCGTCCTCATGAAAAGTGATTTTATGACTCTCCAGTACCCGGCCTACCATATTGGCCATTTCCCCACTAGTGATGTTGTTTGGCACATATGCTTCACTCAAAACTTTCAACAAAGCATTTCTGTGTGTTTCAGAATTCTACAGCTGAGAGAGTATGGATATCTGTGCCGGTGTCTTGTTCAGCTGGTCGATGACTGAATACTCCTTAGCATTTACCTTTCTCCAAAGGTCATCGGGACCTGTTTCGATAAGAGGAGGCCGGTTGGCAGCCTGCTTGCTTGACTCGGCCAGATGCTCAGGGGTGTAGACCCTACTAGTTCTCGTCATACCCTGTGCTGTTACAGCTTCCTCAGACCTGGCCTTGCCTTTCCTTCTCACCTTGGTTGTGTAGTCCCAAGAGATAGCATTTGAATAGAAGGGTGGCGTGGTTGACATTTCCACCGGAATTGGTGCAGCCATCCTTACTTCAAACAAAACATGTGTTCGAGGTAGCAAGACTGTGATCTCGAATGATGCCGATGCATTTGCTGGAGATACAAACTCAACTTCAATTGGCACTGGTGACTTTGCAGGTGGAGCTGCTTCAAACTCAAACGGTATAGACATATTCACCTCAGCGTCCCTAGATGGTTGAATCTGGACTATGATCAGTTTGAGAGTGACTGCGGGTTTCTTTGGGTCATCGCCTTCTGCGATCAACCTGATTGGCTCCTCGGGATCCCAATCATCTTCTATTTCAATCATATGGATACCTCTACCCTTATGGTCTAGCAGAAGATTGTCGCGGACGTTTGGAGCGGGGTCTTTTGCCACAATAATCTTGTTTTCAATGAGAGCATGTATTTTGTCCTTCAGAGAGCGACATTCTTCGATGGTGTGTCCTTTCATGCTGGAATGGTATGCACAGGATTTGTTTGGGTTAACCCGCTGAGAAGGATTCTCATGGGTGGCAGCAGGGATTTTTGTGACATAACCAGCAACTTTGAGCTTCTCATACAGCTAGTCAATGGGCTCGGTTATGGTGGTGTATTTCTTTGGATGGCGGCGATCAAAATTGGTATGAGGCCTAGGGAAGTTTTGGCGTGCAGGGGGTGATTGGTAATAGGATGGCTGGGAATTATAAGTGTGGTAGACAGGAGCGGGTTGTGAATATCTGGGCGAAGCAGGTTAATATGTGGGTGGTGGAGCTTGGTAATTTGGTGAGGGTGCTTGGTAATTCGGGGTTGGACGGTATATGAGTGGAGGTGTTGGATAGGTTTGGTATTTGAGAGGGGACTTGGCTCTTTGTTCAACCATTACGGCTCCCACGTCTCTCTTCTTAGACACACCACCGGACTGTAGAGCCTTGTTAGTGGCTTGCAAGGCTTCAAAATTTGTAACCTTCTTCAATCTGCTCACCCAATTTGATGATGTCAGAGAACTTGTGGCCTTCAACCATCATTAACCGTTCATAATACTACGGGTCCTGAGCCCGGACAAAGAACCTGTTCATCTGTTCTTCCTCTAGAGCAGGTCTAACTTTAGCGGCTTCGGACCTCCAGCGAGTAGCATACTCGCGAAAGGTTTTTATAGGTTTCTTCTTCAAATTTTGAATGTAGAACACATCTGGTGTGTTCTCTGTGTTGAATCTAAACCTGTCCATAAAATCAGACGCCATGCTTACCCAGTTTGACCATTTCTTGGGGTCTTGGCTGATGTACCAAAACAATACGTCTCCCTTCAGTAGGTTGGATACAAAGGTCTTCATAATTCAACCCTTCAATCCCCTTGGTTCCTTCAACAACCTGGACTCGGCTGGTCAGTTTCCTAAGCTCTTCGGCCAGGTTCCTAATAAGTAAATCTTTTTTGTCACACTCGGATTCCTGTGGGATAGGCGGAGTGGAGTGGGTCACGGTTTCCACATAGATGGGATTGTTATAGGTGTGGAAATGGTCTTTTATGGGGTTTTGAGGTTTTGGGATGAGTAGTGGAGTGTTATTTGAGGTGTGGAAAACATTGCACTGCATTGGGAGAGTTTGGTTCTTTGGGGGAGTGGCGTGATAGTGAGGTGTGGGATGATTTTGTTGTCTTGGGATATTTTGTGGAGGTGCAGGGTTTTGAGCATTTGGAAGGTTGACGTGGGGGATGTTGAGGGAAAATGACAAGTTGGCCAGATTCCGGACTTGATCGAGTTCCTCCCGAAACTTCAGCAATTTCTGTTCAAGTGGTGACATGTTCTCATGCAGGACCTGAATACCTCGAC